>SNQJ01S0037611.1:100400-127791 GCA_010110895.2 Picea sitchensis
GCCCTGTCCAATTCAATCTTGCAGAATTTCATTGCCAGCTTTAGAGGAAACCTTCCAGTAATGGAGATCCAATATGTTCTCCAGTATCATGTGCTTCTGGAATACTTGGATTGGGATAGGCTCCGCCAAATGACCGACAGAGGAACACTCATAACCACTCTCTATCAAACCACAGGAAGAGCACCTAAAAACTCTGGGTTGATGAACATAACTTGTGAGAAAAATGGAAAAATCAGAATCAGAGCACCTGCTCCTTATGGAGGCAGTTTCAATGCCACGGTCACGAGGCTTGTCAAGACGTTTCCTTACAACATCAGCATTTTTAGTATCAGTAACATGCTTATACCTTATGGGTTTGATTTGTCGGCCTCATCTGAACCTAATGACAGTGCAATCAATGTTACAGATGTTCTTCTGAATGCCAAGAACTTCAACTTTGTGGTGTCAATGATGGTGGCTTCTGGGATGAATTTAGAGTTGGAGTTTGATCAAGCAGGTGCTGGTATTACCATCTTTGCCCCAACAGACGATTCATTCTCAGCCCTTCCTCCTTATACATTGCAAGGACTTACAGCCAGAAACAAGGCTGTGGTTCTCAAGTACCATGTTTTGCATTCCTATTATCCTCTTGGATCACTGGAATCCATAGTGAATCCGGTTCAGCCCACATTGGCCACAGAGTCCATGGGAGCTGAGACCTACACCCTCAACATCACAAGGGTCAATGGTTCAGTAGCTGTGGATACAGGTATTGTTCAAGCTTCTATAACCCAGACAGTTTTTGATCAAAAACCCCTTGCAGTATTTGCAGTGCCTAAGGTTCTCCTTCCTCGCGAAATGTTTGTTAAACAGTCTCCTGTTCAATCTCCTAAGAAGTCTCAGTCTCCCCAGGTGCCGGTTCCTTCCCCTGCCCCACAATCATCTCCTCTCCTTGCAATTCCTCCAACACCACCGGATGTAGTTCTTAACCCTCCATCATCACATATACCTCCCTCTGCATATACTCCTCCGTCATCTTCTTCTCCTTCCTTTGGTGGGCCATTTGGGGAACCCCATTTGCTATCTCGTCCACAGCCTGACCAGACAAGTAAGGCTATGACAACTTTGATTACATTTCAGTTTACTTTAGCTGCCCAATGTATTTGTATCATCTACCTTGGCTATCCATTTTTCCAGAGAAAGTTTTCTTAGCTGAAACGAGCTTTGGAGCAGGGATAACAATTGAAAATTTTTCAGTGAGGGTCATAGGAGCATTTATCTGTCATGAAAGAATTATCTTCCAAATAAAATTCAAGCACCGGATCCACTTCAAAATAAGTTCATTCTACCCTCCATAAAAAGGGCTTAAAAAAAGGTTTTGCCCTACAGAGAGGCAGTTTGCATGAATCTATAAGATGCAAGAAGCATTATCCCATATCTAGAGGTATTCGGAGAGCAAAGAGTGCTTTTCAGTTCGTGAATGACGGGTAGGTCGATGGTGTCATTTGTTGTTGTTGAAGTACAAGCTCATTCCTTGCTTTCGAGATTGGTGACCTCTCTCTCTTCTGGTTCTGGCTCATTCAGTGCCAAAACCCTAGTATTAAGTGTATATTGTATGTAGCAGTATTAGCAGTATTGTATAGATGGTTCTGTGGAAGGACGCCTTCTTCTGATTCATTTAGATTGTACTTAAATTGAAATAATATTTCTATACCCTTGCTTGATTATGTTACAAGGTAATAATTTATCTGTCGTTATTTTTGTTCTTCCTTAGCTTTAGCAGATTGTGGGTTTAAAGCTTACAGAGGAAGAGACAGAAATGGAGTGATTTCTTTCGTCATATCAGGTGGTTTTCTAAATCCATCTATGGATATTTGAAATTTCCTTACAGAAAATATCTTATTCACTTTCTGGTCATGTAAAGTACTAACATTGGACTCCTAACTAAAGATGGAGATTACTTTCATTTATCGTTTGGGGATCCTGCCTCCATGTTGTGCTGGATTCAGAATACTTTTGGGTTCGTCCATGGCATCTTTAACAAAAAGCCATTATGATTCAGTAAATAGGTTTCAGACTTCAATCTTAATTTCAAATCTAAATATAAATAGATAGCTGCTTGGCAATACATCAGACTTGTAGTTTTGTTATCCTATAGTACATCTTTTGTTCTGTGGTTACCAACTTACAAGAAAATACATGGACTATTATTTCGTTTGACTCACTAAAATTTGTAGGGCCGGTCTAATAGAATTTGAGAAGAGAACATCGGCATGGCTTCTTTCCCTTTATTTTAAAGACTGCACTACTTAAAACAAACAAGCGTCTTCATGGGATTTGAGCTTTAGTTATTTAGGTTTGTGACTTTGAGCTGAGTAGAAATTTCATAATACTTTTTCTTTCAAACCTCCATTAGAGTACTCAGGTTGTTTTAATTGTCAAAAGCTGATCGGTTTTGGTTGCCCTGGAATATGATTTAGGAGAATGTACATACAAAACTTTGCCTTTTCATGAAATATTACATTATCACCATCAGAAACGACCCTCATTACAGGTGGAATGTAAGGAATTGAGAGTCTGTAGCATGGGATCAGGTAAATGTGTTTGAAACATTTTGAAAGGATGGACTTTTGATGCATTCGATGGCTTCCGTGGCCAAGATTTTGAATTCTAAATTTCCAATCTAATAGTCATAAGAAATAATCTTTTTATCAAGGCCTGTGGGATACACACAAAATACTTCTACAATTGCTTCTTCCTGGCAAATTTTATAGGAAGCTCTGCAAAGTTTCCTATTGTTTTTTGGTTTTACATGATCTGAACTTGTACAATGCAGGCTTTGAAGGTTATAAGCATTATATGGGTCAGGAATAAACTGGTTGCCAGCCAATGTTTTAGTCCAGACTCTCAACAGGTAATTGGATGGTATGATGTTGACTGCCGAAATCCAATCTTAGTATCATAACTATGCCTGGGTATTTTGGTGATGAAAATCTATGCTTGTATTGAACACAGCAGTGTGTTTGTTGACCAGGGTCGACTCAAAACTGCTTTATTGGAATCAAACCATTCATTTGTCAATCTAGGAAGCAAGCTGAGTGAAAATGGATTTAGTGGAAATATGCTTTGCTAAAGGAACACTTTGTGAATAGGAGAGTAGCTAGCATTCATTTCAGCCGAGACTTTGAGTAGATGGGGTCAACAGGGCCCTAATATTTACCCTATCTTCTCTAATGAGTCTGGTGACCACTATTTTTGGTCCTGTCCTTGCGCTAAGAACATATGGCTGCCTATATTCATGGTCTTTGCTCGTGATGATGTTGAATCTGGGTTAAATCAATGTCAGCCTAACATTGGCAACTCTCTTTCCTTAGTTGTAGCATAGCTCAGGGTTTGGGTTTGAGAAATCATCCCAGCTAAGGAATCCTCTTCTTTTGGCAATTTAGTCAATCCTATAATTATGATTTCTCATGCTGGGAGCACGGCCTTCTTCCCGAAAACAATTTCGCTTCTCCTCAGTTATGGACAAAATAAGAGATCAAGTCTGAAAAGCAACCAAGGGCAGTGATATATTTAGCCACAAAATTTTCCTGATCTTATCTGCCAATGATGGCATTTGTTTTCATCTCTGCTATTTTCAGTTTCAATATTTCTATGCAGGTGCCCCTCATGCGTGATCTAAACTGCCACCGACCCCTCTTTCGGGCGATAGATTCCCTTATAATTCCTGCAAACATCATGGTTATACTCTTGTTTTCACCTGGGTTATCGTCCCGAACGGTTTTGGGCGTCTACTGAATCAATCCAAAGCCTCATAAAACCCAGAATCAGGCCAATTTCATTGGAATGTTGAACTTTTGTTTTGTTAGACTCTAACGATGGTTGGGATAAGTGACGGCACTGGACAAGCCATAAAAAAATTTAGAATAAACTCTATTACGTCAAAGATTGATTGCAAAGAACACTGTGCTCTAATAAAGTAGTATGACCCCAAAATTTATCGGGGCCTCTTTAATCTTGACGTTGTTTATGCAATAATCAAAACTCACATTTTGCACAAAGAATTCGGCAAAGCAAATCCTCCACATTTAGCTTACAAATGGATTTGAAGACACCAAACACACCCAGGGTAGTCATAAATTGCGAAAAGATCACATTTTCGAGGAAAAACAAGGAGCTGTAGCCAAATGCCCAAACAAAGAATGAGTTTTAATTAAACTTTAGTGCACATCTAAGCTCCTCGTGATGGCATTTCTGATTCTTTGTCAGTAGCATTTTCAGTTTCAGAAATGCTTATGCTCGTGACATCTCGAGAATTTATCCTTCATGAAAGAATTTATCACTTCCATGGAAGATAAATATAAAATAATAAAAAATCATTATATGGATTTTTGAATGCAAAAGGGTGGTGTTTTTTTATTAATGGATTTTTGAATGCAAAAGGGTGGTGTTTTTTTATTAATAGATTTTTGAATGCAAAAGGGTGGTGTTTTTCTATATTTAATAGTGTAGTTTACTTTATACTAGTGTTTATTTGTATAACGAATTTGAACTTGTGATCTTTAGGAGGAAACACATGTTATTAACCATTACGTCCACTCAAGCTATATATAGAGAGAGAGAATCAAAATGTGGTGTTTTAATTAGATTTATTAATACTATAAAAAACAAAACGTGCTTTTGAAAT
Source organism: Picea sitchensis (assembly GCA_010110895.2). NCBI lineage: Eukaryota > Viridiplantae > Streptophyta > Pinopsida > Pinales > Pinaceae > Picea > Picea sitchensis. Next base: position 105,067 of record SNQJ01S0037611.1, read on the forward strand.
TGAGAGACATAAAGGTTTGTCATATAAACATAGAAGTGGGGACCATATTTTTGCAACTAAACTTTATAGCGATAATATTGAATATATTATTTAAAAAAAAAAGAAACAATAACATAATTCTATACTTAAAAAATACTAAGGCCCATCTTGGGCATTGCCTACAGATTCCATCTGAATGGAACAACCTACATGTGTTGCTTCTTTTGTTAGAGGCACTAGGGCTTGGTGTGGTGGGGGAATCAAGGGTTCCATTGGAAAGTTCACAAAGGTAGACGTGTGCAATGCTGGTGCTTCTAAGACATGTGTTGTTGCTTCCAAATCTTCATCCTTTGCTTTAAGTTGAGTCATGGAGAACTACATGTAACACACCCACGATGGGGCAAAGGAAAATAACAACAAATTAAATTTCGTCCTCCTTACAAGAACAAATCCTCTTTCTCTCTACGGGTTCTAATTTGGAAAGTCTAGGACTCAGCCCGAGCCTCCGGTCAAGATTCTCCAAGTCTAAATCAAACGAGACTTTGAGACCATGATAGTCTCACCTCTAAATCAGACACAGGCCCTTTCGGCCTCTGTTGCAGGTCTTATGATACCTGTGACCTTCTCCTTCGCGCTTCAGCGAAGGCTCGGAGTTGGCGTTAGCCCCTTTTCTCTTGGCCTCTCCTCAGATGTGACCTTGGCGATGACCACGCGATTGCAGGCGTGGCCACAAGCGGTTTGGGGTCAAACTACTTTTGGGCCCGCAATCCTCCTCAAGTCTCCACGTGTCCTCTTGACGAAACCACGGTTTGAATTGTGGCCTGCCCTCGATATTTTAAACTTCGTGCAACTCCTGTCCCCACAATGCTACGGGATCGTCGATCTCGCGATCTTGATGATACTATCTGAATCGACGGTTCAGATCTGCGCCTCTCAAATCTACGGACCAAATCTGTCCCTCCTAGATCAACGGTTGTGATCTCTTCGCAATTTCGGACTTCGGGGTTTTGAAATCTCAAACCCTACTTCTTTCATGCTTCAAACATTCGGAGTTGACGATCTACAGACACATGTCCCGCTCGATCAACGGTCTTGCCTCCACTTTGGGTGTTTGACCATTTAACCCAAATCAACGGTCCTCCAACCCTCTTCTCGATCGACGGTCGAGATCTCCTTCGGGTTTCGAAATTCTGAGATTTCAAATCTCAGACCTTTTTCCCAATGACTTTTATCCGACGGCTACAACCCTCTGATGTGTGTCCTCCTAATCTGACAATCGAGGATTACTTTAGGTCTTCACCTAGAGCTCACAGATTTGCGCCATGTGTCCTCCGAATCCAACGGCTATGAATTCACTTCAGGACTTTACTCGAAGTTAACAGATTCATGCCACGTCTCCCTTAGATCTGTCAGTCCGGGTTCACTTCGGGTATTCGAGCCTTCGGGGTTCTGACATCTCAGCTCTCAAACTGAAACCCCACTACAATATTCTCGGATCTCTCGATCTATTGACAAGTGTCCCCGTGCCAATCAACGTCTCACGGCTCTTCGACTCTTCGGGCTTTGGGTGTTTCAACACTTCGACCTTCTCCTTCCTCTAGATCTTCTTACCTATCGACACGTGTCCTCTTGGATCCAACGGTCTAGATTTTCTCCAGCTCTTCAGCTTTCCGCGCTTCGGGAACCTCAAGTTTCAAACTTGCCTCCTCTTGAACAAATTCGTCCGGAGTCCACGATCTGTCGTCATGTGTCCCTCTGGATCAGGCAGTCTAGATTCACTCCGAGTCTTCGGGGTTCGAGAATTTCAACTTTTAACCGAAAACCCTTGAACAAATTTCTCTAGATTCCACGATCCGTCGCCACGTGTCCCTCTTGACGATGGATGGTCCTAAACTACCTCGAGACTTCGGAACTTTGGTAAGTCCTCTTCTCCTGTGTGTGCAAGGTACTAGGGTTCTTGTACCTTGTTTAAATCAAACGGTTGTCGAACCTCTGCGATGTGATCCAACGACCACTATTGCTCCGCCTCCTAGGCTTCTAACTTACTCTGACTTAGAAGGTTTTCTAAGTGCTCAAAGGATTCGACCTTTGCTCCTCCTACGGGCCCATCTCCTGGATTTCGTCTGCACTCCTGAAAGCGCTATCTCTTCTGAGCTTGATCTCTTCGAAGGTTTTCGTCGTCCCACGTGCTCCGTGCATTTCAGGGATCGCTTCAAACTCAGATCGAAGGTCAACGACGATCGATGGTTCACAGGAATTGCGGGGTCCCAACATGCGGGTTCTTTACCAGGGAGTTGGACCTCCACAATCTGGAAAGTGCTTGCTTGATTCTAGTCTAATCGGGATCGTTGATCCTCCAGCCCATCGAGATCAACAACAAGGGTGAATTGTGGGCCGCGAACTAGCACGTCTGCTATTTTCACCTTCGTGCTCCACAGTGATTCCCCACCCTCGATCTTCGTTCATAGATCGACGATGCATATCAATTGCAGGGTTTAACTTGACCTTCGTACAACTTGACATCTTGGAGCCTCGAGCTCCAAAGTTCCTAGACCCACGTCACGTGGATCTTCATAAAACTCTGGGGCTATGATCCTCGCTCTTAGTCGGGTTTTTGGTTAAGGAAATAAGCGCAAGTTCAGAGTCTCCTAGACTACTGGTATGAAGGGAACACCTTCTCGACTCGTAGAGATTTAAGCTCTGAATCAAGGCAAGGTAACTTATGAGGTTACCAAATCGGTGAATATGCCCAGAGGCTTGCTCCAACTTTGGAACGACGATGTAAATTCATGGGGAAAGCACCTTCGACTGATTAAACTAGGGCGTATGGAAATCCAAGCAGAATTATAGGTTCTTAAGGAAACAAACACATACTCATAACTTAATCATTTAATACAGAGAAGGAAACCTTTATAGACATGTAAATACTCACATGCATCCATTATTTACAATTCAAAACATAAGGCAAGAAAACACTTATCAGAACCATAGAGTGTGATGTGACTGCTGAAAGGGGTGCTCGTTTCCACCCAACCATAGGCTCAGTCACTCCCAATGGATTTATAACTAGCCACCCTCGAGCTTAAGCCACGATTCTTTGAGATTCAATCTCTTACTTCCAGCTCAACGGAATTTAGGGACAAAGGTTACCCTCCTTCTCCCAATACAGAAAATAGATGAGCATGAAGGTTACTTTCCTCCTCCTGGTTCAATCTCTAATTTATGTGATCAGAACTCATTGTTCCTCCTTCAGTCCTTCCTCGGACCCGAGAGTTTCCTCTCTCGTCTTGCATTTTTCTTCGCAGGTCTCCCTCTGTCCACCACACTTCCTTTCTTGCCTCCCTCAACAAGATTGTGTGTGGCTCGAATTTCCAAGTTCATGGTCAGGTCCAAAAGCCTTACCAATGGGTAGTCTGCCCAATCCCTCATTAACTCTTGAGGAGGCCTTCCCACCTACCAGCCTGACGAGAATTCATTCCTGGTCAGAGGGTTGTTTTGATCTAAGCAAATTAATTCCAGCATGGTACTGGTTCAATGGAGGTTAACACAACCATTCATGGTCCCCTCCACCACCTTTCACAACATTTTGTGGTCTCTCTCTTAGCACATCCCCTCTTTCAACAGTCATGCAACACGTAACCATTTTCTATTAAAATAATCAGAATTTACATTCATTGACCTTCTACACAAGGTCCATCAAATCAAACATTCACACTTTTAAGTTTTCCATAGTTCCTCGGCCCATATAGTTATATTTTCAGACTCGGGGAAACTGTGTGTTACAATTCCCTCCCCCTTAAAGGAATCATCATTCTCGATGTTCTATCTATCAACATGATATGTATGTACAGAAGTAAACAAAATCGGATATGCCTGTCTCATGGCATCTTCCATTTCCCACGTAGCCTCATCTGGGCCAAAGTGTTTCCATTGCACCTTGACATGTGCAATGGTTCGGTTCCTGAGTGAGGTTTCCTTCCTGTCTAATATGCATTGGGGTTCTGGCAGGAATTCTCCCTCTGGCTCCACCTGGGTCACAGAATAATCAATTATATGATTAGCATCATGTACATATTTCTTCAGTAATGAAACATGAAAAACATTATGTGCCTTTACTATGGGAGGAAGTGCTAGCCTATAGGCTACAGTCCCCACTCTATCTAAGACTTCAAAGGGTCCACAATACCGAGGTGCCAACTTGGCACANATTTTGTGGTCTCTCTCTTAGCACATCCCCTCTTTCAACAGTCATGCAACACGTAACCATTTTCTATTAAAATAATCAGAATTTACATTCATTGACCTTCTACACAAGGTCCATCAAATCAAACATTCACACTTTTAAGTTTTCCATAGTTCCTCGGCCCATATAGTTATATTTTCAGACTCGGGGAAACTGTGTGTTACAATTCCCTCCCCCTTAAAGGAATCATCATTCTCGATGTTCTATCTATCAACATGATATGTATGTACAGAAGTAAACAAAATCGGATATGCCTGTCTCATGGCATCTTCCATTTCCCACGTAGCCTCATCTGGGCCAAAGTGTTTCCATTGCACCTTGACATGTGCAATGGTTCGGTTCCTGAGTGAGGTTTCCTTCCTGTCTAATATGCATTGGGGTTCTGGCAGGAATTCTCCCTCTGGCTCCACCTGGGTCACAGAATAATCAATTATATGATTAGCATCATGTACATATTTCTTCAGTAATGAAACATGAAAAACATTATGTGCCTTTACTATGGGAGGAAGTGCTAGCCTATAGGCTACAGTCCCCACTCTATCTAAGACTTCAAAGGGTCCACAATACCGAGGTGCCAACTTGGCACATGCTCCCATTCTCAGGGAACTTTTCCTGGGTCTAACTCTGAGATAGACATGGTCTCCGGTCTTGAACTCTCTGGGAGTTCTCTTTCTGTCAACGTAACTTTTATGTCTATCCTGAGCAATCTTTAGATTTTGTCTTATCTGAACCACTTGGTGTTCCATTTATTTCATCATGTCGGGTCTGATTGTAATTCTATCCACTGGATTACTCCAGCTTATTGGAATCTTGCACTGTCTACCATAGAGGACTTCAAAAGGGCTCATCTTCAAGGATTCTTGATAACCATTGTTGTAGTCAAACTCTACCAATGGTAGGTAGTCTTCCCACTTCTTAGGTTAATGCATTACATGCATCCTTAGCATGTCTTCTACTATTTGGTTCACTCTTTCCATTTTTCCATCAGTTTGAGTGTGGTAGGCTGCGTTGAACAACAATTTAATCTCAAAACCAACCATTAGGGATTTCCAAAAGTTCGAAGTAAACTTGGTATCTTGGTCAAATACAATTTCCTTGGGCATGACATGCAGTCTAAATATCTCCTTCATGAATATGTTGGCAATATCTATGTCCTTGCAAGTTGATTTGACAGGAATGAAATGAGAAGATTTACTCAGTTTGTCCACCACGACCACGATGGCATCATTTTGCTTGGTCGACTTTGGTAATCCGGTGATGAAATCCATGGAGATGGTTTCCCATTTCCATTATGGGATCAGTAAGGGTTGTAATAATCCTGCTGGATGTCGATGCCCTGTCTTAACTTTTTGGCATTCTAGGCACTTAGCTAGATATTTAGCTATGTTTTTCTTCAACCCAAGCCAATAGAATTGTTTCCTAGTGGTCATGATCATCTTCCAATATCCTGGGTGACTATTATATGGTCTCTTATGTAGTTCATCCATTATGAACCTCTTCAAGTCTCCACAGTTTGGAATATACAATCTGTTTCTGTAAGTCAACAACCCTTCCTTGAGCATCTGGTAGCCTTAATACTTCATCCCTGTAGGCTCTTGTTTTAGGTATGAGGTCACTGTCTTGAAGAATGCATTTGTCTCTTGTGCATTTCTGACTCTTTCCCTGGCGTTCATTTCACAGGCGCTCATTGCTTCCAGATGAATCATTTTTATACTCCTGCTAAGGGCATTGGCCACCCTATTTTCCTTTCCTTTTACGTGTTTGATTTCGAAATCGAATTCACTTAGGAGAGTCATCCATCTAGCTTGCCTGACATTGAGTTTTGGTTGATCAAACAAGTGTCTCAATCCAGAATGATCTATCATAAGCACAAATCTTCTACCCAAGAGGTAGTGCCTCCACATTTTTAAAGCATGTACTATGGCAGTCAATTCTAGGTCATGGGTCACATAATTGATCTCATGCTCATTTAATTTCTTGGACGTGTAGTAAATTACACATCCCTCTTGCATAAGGACTCATCCGAGTCATTCCTTGCAGGCATCTGTACACACAAGGAAATCATTATCTGAGTCTACAATCTTTAGAACGGGTGCATGGGTCAGGAGGTATTTCAGTTCCTGAAATCTTTCTTCACATTTCGATGTCCAAATGAATTTAATACCCTTTTTCTAAAGGGTAGTGATTGGACAACCAATCTTGGAAAACCCTTTTATGAACCTTCTATAGTATCCCACTAAGCCCATGAAGGATCTAATATCGGATACATCATTCGGGGCATGCCATTCCATAATAGATCTGATCTTGTCGGGGTCTACTACCACTCCTTCCTTAGAAATGACATGGCCTAGGTAATGGACTTGCTCCTAAAAGAAGTCGCACTTGCTAAACTTAGCGTAGAGTTGATGCTCTCTTAGTACTTGAAGTACAAGTCTAAGATGTTCTTCGTTTTCCTCCCTGTTCTTGGAGTAGATTAGGATATCATCAATGAAAACCAATACAAATTTGTCCAGAAATTTGTTGAGTACATTATTCATCAAACACATAAAAGTGGCGGGGACATTGGTTAACCCAAACGGCACCACCACGAATTCATAGTGACCATACCTTGTCATGAAGGTTGTTTTGTGTATGTCTTCATCCTTAATCTAGACTTGATGGTAGTTAGACCTTAGGTCGATCTTCGAGAACATGGATGCACCTCCCAATTGGTCGAACAGGTCATCGATTCTTGGTAAGGGGTACTTGTTCTTTATGGTTACCTTATTGAGTTGTCTGTAATCTATGCACAATCAGAGTGTGCCATCTTTATTTTTCAAAAACAGGAGGGGTGCTCCCCACATAGATAAATTGGGTCGGATGTATCCTTTGTCCATCATCTCCTTTAGCTGTAGCTTGAGCTCAACCAGCTCTGGCGTGCTCATTTTGTATGGCGTTCTAGATGTTGGTACCACTCCTGGTGTAAGTTCTATCTAAAAGTCAATATCCCTTCTCGGAGGTAGACCTGGTACTTCTTCTGGGAATACGCCCTTGTATTCTATTAATATAGGGTGGTCCTCTAGGTTTGGTTTGTCATCCTCAACAAATTCCAATACATATATGGCATATAAGGAACACCCCTTTCTACAATACTTTTTCATTTGAAGGGCTGATATTTGCCTCACTGAGACATGCTTCTGAATCCCTTGGAGGGTCGTCTTTCTTCCTTTTTCATTTAAACATTCTAAAGTTTTATGATAACAATCCAAATTAGTTTTGTAAGCAGCCAACCAATCCATACCAGTCAACAAGTCATAAGATCCCAGGGGAAGTACATTAAGGGTCGCTTGGGTGGGCAATCCACCCATGATGAATTGACATGCTGGTATGACCTCTGCCACTTTTCTTTTGGTCCCAGTGGCTAATTGCACCAACCATGGTTTAACATGTTTAATTGGTTGCAGTTTACACTTATCAATAGTTTGAGGGGCCACATAACTCAAACTAGAACCCGGGTCAATTAAAATAGAAACTAGATGGTTGGCTATCATACCTTCCAGCTCCACTACTGAAGCTTGGTGGTCGGCTTGATTATTGTACAAAGATGCATAGATTTGCAGCATGCTCCTAGCCACATCATTGACGATGGTAGTTTCTTGGATATTGTAGACCCTCTTACTTTTTTGTTGTCTGTGTGGTCTCCACAACCCAAACATTTTAAGGGTTCCTTCTTTAGGTTATCAATCTTTCCTGGGGTTGTATTAAAAGGTTTATTTCCACTTTGAGAGGGGAAATTTTGCTGATATACTCTTCTAGTAGGATGGATCCTTCTATAATCTTTTCCATGTTTCTTGAATCTTGAGGATTTAAACCCTTTCTTCTGGAATCCCGAACTACTCCTAGCCTTCCAGTCCTTGTGAGGTCTTTTCTTACTCCCAAACTATTCATAACAATACCTTGCCTTCCGGATAGTATCTTCTAAGGTTTTTGGTTCGTCGAACTCAATCCTATCCAGGTAGGTCTGAGATAACCCACTAATGAACCACTGCATCTTTACTTTTTCATCTTTTATGTAGGGTACATACCTCAGTAGTTCAAGGAATTTATTGAAAAATTCGCATATGGTGAGCTTCCTCGGCCTGAGTTCATAGAACTCCTTAGTCTTCCTATCCAGGTATTTCTCTGACAGATACTGCTTCTTGAAGTATTTCTCGAATTGTTTCCATGACAAATCCTTCTCATGGACTCCTTTCACATTCCTAAGGTCTTCCCACCAAATGGAAGCCTTCCCATTCAGGTTGAAGATGGCTATTCAAGCCTTCAAGTTTTCAGAGTAGTCATGGACTTTGAAGTATTTCTTTAAACCAAGCAGTCAGGCTTCAACCTCTTCTCCCTTCTTAATCTCTCCATCGAAAGAGGGTGGTTTGGCTTTCCTGAATTCTTCAGGATCATGATTTTTGGAATGTTTCCGCTTCTTTCCTTTCCTTCGAGAATGTGAGTTGGCTCTGCTACTAGAATATCCTTTAGAGTTACCAACTTCCTTTCCAGAGGATTCCACCGATGAGTGTCCCCTACCTCTAGGCTGGGCCTTATTCAAGGTACTTTTCCCAGTGTGGTCACTTATGGAGTTATGTTTTCAGATCTCAGGTGGACTTTGACTTCTCTTCTTATGTCGTCAGTCCACATGAATGGTTGCAAGTTCATGTTGTAGTTGTCTTTGTATGCCAGATAAGCTCTGCATCAAGACCACGCTAATTTCTGTCTATTTTTCTTTCTCCTTTATCAATCTCTTGTTTTCAGCCTTGCAACTCTATAATTCGGCCCTGAGGCTCCTTACAGTTTCAGCCAGATATGGAGGGGTTTCCATCGCCCTCATTTCACCAGATTCTTCATCTCTATTGTGGGATCCATCCCCCACTTCATGACATGTCACCATCCTTTAGTCTTGGATTTTTCCCGTGATTTACTGACTGCTTGAGTGTTGACAAAAACACTTATTGTTAGCTAACAGTTTATTAGTTCATGAACAATACACGATTCAATTTCTTAAATGCATACACATAGTAGAAAGTTTCATTCTTTTCTTTAATAACATTTTTAATCAGACTTTTTAAGAAAGAGGTAAGGTAAAGTGATATTCTTTTAAAAATACTCCAAATAGAGTTTTTAGGCGACTCGTCCGTGAGCCCAAGCAGGCCAAGTGTTGTAACCATGCTTTAATACCAATTTGTAACACACCCACGATGGGGAAAAGGAAAATAAAAACAAATTAAATTTTGTCCTCCTTATATGAAAAAAATCTCTTTCTCTCTATGGGTTCTAATTTGGAAAGTCCAGGACTCAGTCCAAGCCTCCGATCAAGATTATCCGAGTCTAAATCAAATGAGACTTTGAGATCATGATAGTCTCACCTCTAAATCAGACACATGCTCTTTCGGCCTCTGTTGTAGGTCTTATGATACCTGTGACCTTCTCCTTCGTGCTTTAGCAAAGACTCGGAGTTGTCGTTAGCCCCTTTTCTCTTGGCCTCTCCTCATATGTGACCTTGGCGATGACCACGCGATTGTGGGTGTGACCACAAGTGGTTTGGGGTCAAACTACTTTTGGGCCTACAATCCTCCTCAAGTCTCCACGTGTCCTCCTAACGAAACAACGGTTTGAATTGTGGCTCGCCCTCAATATTTTAAACTTCACGCAAATCCTGTCGCCGCAATGCTACGAGATTGTCGATCTCGTGATCTTGAAGATATTGTCTAGATCGACGGTTCAGATCACCGCCTCTCAAATCTACGGACCATATATGTCCCTCCTAGATCAACGACTGTGATCTCTTTGCAATTCTGGACTTAGGGGTTTTGAAATCTGAACCCCTTCTTCTTTCGTACTTCAAAAATCCAAAGCTAGCGATCTGTAGAAACCTGTCCCACTCGATCAAAGGTCTTGCCTCCACTTCAAATGTTTGACCATTTAACCCAAATCAACAGTCCTCCAACCCTCTTCTCAATCAACGGTCGAGATCTCCTTCGGGTTTCTGACTTCTGAGATCTCAAATCTCAAACCTTTTTCCCATTGACTTTTATCTAAAGGCTACAATAATCTGACGCGTGTCCTCCTAATATGACGATCGAGGATTACTTTGGGTCTTCACCCGAAGCTCACAGATTTGCACCACGTGTCCTCTGAATCCAACGACTATGAATTCACTTTGGGACTTTACCCGGAGTTCACAGATTCATGCCATGTCTCCTTTAGATCTATCGGTCCAGGTTCACTTCGGGTCTTCGAGCCTTCAGGGTTCGGAAATATCAGTTCTCAAACTGAAACCCCACTACAATATTCCCAGAGCTCTCGATCTGTTGACAAGTGTCCCTGTTCCAATCGACGACTCATGGCTCTTCGACTCATCGAGCTTCGGGTTTTTCAACACTTTGACTTTCGCCTTCCTTTGGATCTTCTTACCTGTCGACACATGTCCTCCTAGATCCAATGGTCCAAATTTTCTCTGAACCTTTGACTTTCCACACTTTGGGAATCTCAAGTTTCAAACTTGCGTCCTCTCGAACAAATTCCTCTGCAGTCCACGATCTCTCGCCACGTTTCCCTCTGGATCGAGCGGTCCAGATTCACTTCAGATCTTCGAGGTTCAGGAATTTCAACTTTTAACCGAAATCCCTCGAACAGATTTCTCTGGAGTCCATAGTTCGTTGCCACGTGTCCCTCTTGACGATGGATGGTCCCAAACTACTTTGGGACTTCGAAACTTTGGTAAGTCCTCTTCTCCTGTGTGTGCAAGGTACTAAGGTTTGTGTACCTTGTTTAGAGAAGACGGTTGTCGAACCTCTGCGATGTGATCCAACGACCATTGTCGCTCCTCCTCCTAGGCTTCTGACTTACTCTGACTTAGAAGGTTTTCTAAGTGCTCAAAGGATTCGACCTTTTCTCCTCTTACGGGCCCGTCTCCTGGATTTTGTCTGCGCTCCTGAAAGAGTTATCTCTTTGAGCTTGATCTCTTTGAAGGTTTTCTTAATCCCACGCGCTCCTTGCGTTTTAGGAATCGCTTCAAACTCAGATCGAAGGTCAACGATGATCAACGGTTCACAGGAATTGCAGGGTCCCAACATGCGGGTTCTTTACCAGGGAGTTTGACCTCTGCAATCTGGAAAGTGCTCACTTGATTCTAGTCTAATCGGGATCGTTGATCGTCCAGCCCATCGATATCAATGACAAGGGTGAATTGCAGGCTGGGAACTAGTGCGTCCTCTATTTTCACCTTCGAGCTCCACAGTGATTCCCCACCTTTGATATCCATTCATAGATCGACGATGCATATCAATTACAGGGTTTAACTTGACCTTCATACAACTTGACATCTTGGAGCCTCGAGCTCCAAAGTTCCTAGACCCTGTTCATGTGGATCTTCATAAAACTCTGGGGCTATGATCCTCGCTCTTAGTCGAGTTTTTGGTTAAGGAAATAAACGCAAGTTTAGAGTCTCCTAGACTATTGGTCTGAAGGGAACACCTTCCCGACTCGCAGAGCTTTAAGCTTTGAATCAAGGCAAGGTAACTTGTGAGGTTACCAAATCGGTAAATATGCCCAGAGGCTTGCTCTAACTCTGTAACGACGATGTAAATTCCTGGGGAAAGCGCCTTTTAGTGATTAACTAGGGCGTATGGAAATCCAAGCAGAATTGTAGGTTCTCAAGGAAACAAACGCATACTCATAACTTAATAATTTAATACAAAGAAGGAAACCTTTATAAACATGTAAATAGTCGCATGCATCCATTATTTACAATTCAAAACATAAGGCAAGAAAACACTTATCAGAAACATAGAGTGTGATGCGACTACTGAAAGGGGTGCTCGTTTCCACCCAACCATAGGCTCAGTCACTCCCAATGGATTTATCACTGGCCACCCCCAAGCTTAAGCCATGATGCTTTGAGATTCAATATCTTACTTCCAACTCAACGAAAGTTAGGGATGAAGATTACTCTCCTTCTCCCAATACAGAAAATAGATAAGGACGAAGGTTACTCTCCTTCTCCTAGTTCAATCTCTAATTTTTGTGATCAAAACTCACTGTTCCTCCTTCAGTCCTTCCTCGGACCCGAGATTTTGCACTCTCGTCTATGCATTTTTCTTTGCAGGTCTCCCTCTGTCCACCACACTTCCTTTCTTGCCTCCCTTAGCAAGATTGTGTGTGGCTCGAATTTTCCAGTCCGTGGTCAGGTCCGAAAGCCTTACCGATGGGCAGTCTGCCCCATCCCTCATTAACTCTTGAGGATGCCTTCCCACCTACCAGCCTGATGGGAATTCATTCCTGGTCAGAGGGTTCTCATCTGAGCAAATTAATTCTAGCATGGTATTGGTTCGGTGGAGGTTAACGCAACCATTCCTGGTCCCCTCTACCACCTTTCACAACATTTCATGGTCTCTCTCTTAGCACATCCCCTCTTTCAGTAGTCATGCAAAACGTAACCATTTTCTATTAAAATAATCAGAATTTACATTCATCGACCTTCTACACAAGGTCCATCAAATCAAACATTCACACTTTTAAGTTTTCCATAGTTTCTCGGCCCATATAGTTATATTTACATACTAGGTGAAACAGGGTGTTACACTACACCTCTATCTTCCATCGTTTTAAACATTGAATGAAGGATTTGACTACTTTTTGTTCAAGCACTATGGATTGACATTGAGTATGTTATTCCAATACTAATTTCATAGCTCGTGTTGCCAAGGCAAAGGAAACATTTACATGGCTTCCATTGTGACATGTTGCACCCNAAACATGTAAATAGTCGCATGCATCCATTATTTACAATTCAAAACATAAGGCAAGAAAACACTTATCAGAAACATAGAGTGTGATGCGACTACTGAAAGGGGTGCTCGTTTCCACCCAACCATAGGCTCAGTCACTCCCAATGGATTTATCACTGGCCACCCCCAAGCTTAAGCCATGATGCTTTGAGATTCAATATCTTACTTCCAACTCAACGAAAGTTAGGGATGAAGATTACTCTCCTTCTCCCAATACAGAAAATAGATAAGGACGAAGGTTACTCTCCTTCTCCTAGTTCAATCTCTAATTTTTGTGATCAAAACTCACTGTTCCTCCTTCAGTCCTTCCTCGGACCCGAGATTTTGCACTCTCGTCTATGCATTTTTCTTTGCAGGTCTCCCTCTGTCCACCACACTTCCTTTCTTGCCTCCCTTAGCAAGATTGTGTGTGGCTCGAATTTTCCAGTCCGTGGTCAGGTCCGAAAGCCTTACCGATGGGCAGTCTGCCCCATCCCTCATTAACTCTTGAGGATGCCTTCCCACCTACCAGCCTGATGGGAATTCATTCCTGGTCAGAGGGTTCTCATCTGAGCAAATTAATTCTAGCATGGTATTGGTTCGGTGGAGGTTAACGCAACCATTCCTGGTCCCCTCTACCACCTTTCACAACATTTCATGGTCTCTCTCTTAGCACATCCCCTCTTTCAGTAGTCATGCAAAACGTAACCATTTTCTATTAAAATAATCAGAATTTACATTCATCGACCTTCTACACAAGGTCCATCAAATCAAACATTCACACTTTTAAGTTTTCCATAGTTTCTCGGCCCATATAGTTATATTTACATACTAGGTGAAACAGGGTGTTACACTACACCTCTATCTTCCATCGTTTTAAACATTGAATGAAGGATTTGACTACTTTTTGTTCAAGCACTATGGATTGACATTGAGTATGTTATTCCAATACTAATTTCATAGCTCGTGTTGCCAAGGCAAAGGAAACATTTACATGGCTTCCATTGTGACATGTTGCACCCAAAATCTCTTTCAATGATGTTTCGACCTTGCACTTAAATCAATAAGCGTCAATGCAACTAGGGGAGGGGAGAAGAACCAAGACCTCAAAATCAAGGTAGGAGAAGGCAAATACCATATGACAAAGGACTATTTATCATGCAAGTTGGAGGTAAAAGAAAACCAAAGTCATGAGCTGCACAATTGAATGGTTTGTTATAAACAAAATTATGAGTGGGAGGATTTTCCAAACTCTCAAAATTGTAAACCCTACAGACTTGAGAGGGAGTAATGGATAAGGCTAAGCTCTTGTATGTGTCTACATGAAGGATTGGTGTTGAGGGAATGAAATGACAAGAGTGGAGGCCACCTAGATAGACATGCATGAAGGAGGAAGGACAATTCAAAGTTGTTAAATTGAAGAGATAGGTGACAAAAAAGGAGGGTGTGGGGAGTTCCTCCCATCCCCCCTCCCCTTTTTCAAATACTCAATTGAAGGCATATTAGGACACAAAATTGGCTCTTCAAAACCCCTTTTTATCCCCATTCTGTGAATATGTCTTGGCGTAGGCTTCCCATGATTTTCCATAGAATTCACTTCTAGGTTGTTGGTGTAGAGAACATGGTGGAAGTGGACTTAAACAAATTGGAGAACTAGATCATTTGTTTTGATGATTAATCTAGCCAAGGTTGGAGAGACATTTCCCCTCTCCGATCTCAATGCATTAATAATGAGGGAAGAATCATGTATTGATGTTGTTGTGTTCCCATTTCTCTTAGCTAAGTTTGTAAATCCTTGGTAAACCCTTAAGCCTTCAACTTCACTACACTATGGGTAACAATCCCAATACTTGATGCAAATTTGATATATTTATGTCCATCAAAAATATAAATAACACCCACATGCTCCCTTCTCTATGCATGCCTATTACTTTGATATTATTAACATATAATGATTACTTTAATTTTTTTTTGTTTTTTTTTTAATATTTCTCAATTTTATTGGTTTTAAATAAAAACAATATANTATAAAATGAAAAAAAATATTTAAAAAAAAAAAAACACAATACTTACCCCTATTATGGATAATTTTGTATTATCTTTGTTGAACATCACATTAATAATGTTATTACATATATTCAAATAACAATCCATACAAAGATGCATATGTTTCCATATCCCATATAAAATGAAAAAAACATTTAAATTAAAATAACAAATTAGGAGGCAATACTTACACCCATTACCCATTAGGGATAATTTTGTATAGTGTTTGTTGACCATCACAATAGTAATGTTATAACATATATTGAAATAACAATGAATATAAAGAAGGCATATGTTTGTTTACAAATTACTAGGAGATACAAAGGTTTGTGTTGTGGTTAGTAGTATACTATGAGGAAAATAAAGGTACAAATTATAATGGAACTTTGGACATGCTTGTGCTTTTGTCTCTTGGGAAAATATTTAAGGTTTTTTGTTTGTTATATTTTTAATTAAATGAAACATTATATTATTTATTTTTAATGAATTTATTATCAAAAAAATTGGTAAATTTTATTTATAGTGAAGGATTTTTATTTTTTTAACTTCTAATCAAAATTTTGATTTTTTTATTCTAAAATCAAAATTCAAAATTGAAAGCATGATGGAAAAATCAATTTATAAATAATAACAACTAATCAAATTAATCAAATTTGTAAAAAAAGATTGGCTTCCATAGTGATGATGTCTAATATGTTATAATGTTAAAAAAAAAAAATCACCTTTGAAATTTAATTATATTAAGCATGTATGAACTAAATTCAACTGGTGAAAAGAGGAAATGCATATGATTTTGGAACTAAATTTAAAAACCTCATATTTTTAACAAAATAGAAAATGGCACTATTATACGAAAGAAATATCTAACATTAAATATAGAAAAACTATGCATATTTTTATTTACTCTTTTATATATGTGTTGGGTGGGAAAGTTGATAGTCTATATTCTTTGCTAAATTCATTCCATTGTAATAAGTTGTATTGAAAAGGTTCTTTGCATGGTTTTGGGAGGAATAGTCGTTGGTCATTTCCCATATTCAAATTGCGTCCGGATTTGGATTTGAGGAGTGGGTTAGTCATTATTTTACAGGGGAAAATACATTTGGATTTGAGGAGTGGGTTAGTCATTATTTTACAGGGGAAAATACATTTAATTATTTAAGATGTGATTTATTTATTATAGAGGTTGAAAATAAGAGAAAAAGGGAATTGGAATTTAATTTTCATTATTATAGGGAAAACACCTTATAGTAGAGCTTTTTAGTATTACAAAATTGGAAAATTTTTCAAAAACAATCTCTGATATTTGTAACAGAGGTTTTAACAAATGTTCTATATAACTAAAAAATTTGGGTGGGTTGAGGTTTTAGTGAAGGATTTTTTTTCAATGTTTGTATTGATAAAATGCATCAGTGTGTTCTTACGTAACCTGCATCGGTGTGTACACAAACTTAAAAAGCATTGGTGCTCATATAATTATTATATATCAGTTCCATCTGTTTTGTTGTATATGGCACCGGTGATTTTTTTGTTTATGTACGCACGAGTCTGTCTTTTTCGTTGTATGAAACATCTATTCTCATATAAATATTATGCATTAGGCAGTTCTTTTTTGTTTTATGGCACACCGATGCTTGTATAATTTGTACGCACGGGTACCTATATTACCATGTGCATCGAAGGGAAGTGAAATTTCAAACATTTGAGGTGAGATGTCGACACCATTCTTTGTTACTAAGAATCGGTGTGTATATGATATGTAAAGCATTGGTGTATATATTATATGTAAAGAACTGGTGCTTATTGTAATCTTGTGCACCGTAATATTTTGAAATGATAAATATAATTGTAAGTTATTTTGTTTAAAGCAATAATTCTTTTTCACAATTTTTAACATTGGTTCTTCAATGTAATTAATAGGCACCAGTGCATATAACTCATAAAAATGCATTGTTCATTGAGTTCAAAATAATGCAATGCATCAATATGTTTATTTTTAATTAATTGTTTTTTTCTCAAATTTTCTATTAATCATCTCAAAATCGAATTTTTTTAATAATAATATTGATTTTTATAATTTTATTATTGTGTTTTGATATATTGATTGCATTAAAGCATTATCCGACGGATTATACTTATGTTATTTGTAACAATGTATATCATCTATATATTAATTAATCAACAACACAACATTATTCAACATTTGACAATGCAACAAAATAAGAAACCTATTTTATTATATATATAAATAAGAGACACATCGTCATACAAAATGGAACAACATAAAGGTTCACAATAATCAATTTGAACATTAATCATTAATATGTTTTAAATACTCGATTTCACATTTTTTAATGTTGTACATGGACCGATAGCGAGGGAACTCAATGTCATCCTAAGTGGGTAAAAATTATGAAGGATGTAAATGATGTTGACTTGGTCCTCAATTAATCTAGAGTAGTTCTAAAAGTTAACGAGAGGGGTAAATTATTTTACAAAACTTTGAGGGATATAGTGAAAAGAACGTATAAACATTCTTTCCACTTATAATACAAAAATCAACTCAATGACTCCAAGAATAAGGTTATATATAAACTACAGGAAACATTTCTGAAGCAATTGTCAATGAGACCCGTGCAACTTGCAATAGAAAAAACTTACAATAACAAAAAAAATCATTTAAAAAGTATTATTACTAAACATTTTTTCTATAATATGTCCCAAAAATTACCAAATTAAATTTTTTTGCTATATTTACTTTCATGTTGATTTAAAAAAAATTGTTGTTCTTTTTGTTTTTAGGAAGATTATGTACATTCCAAGGGACAAACGAGGGAAAAACTGGTAAACGTCGGTAGGGATGTCCAAAAAAGTGTACAAAGAGATGGTAAAATAAATGAATATAAATGCATAGTGGGAGAAGCCATCCCAATAACAACGTGTAATGGATGCATGCAATCATTTATTTATTCTTTTATGTACATCTAATTAATTGTCGCATGAAATACTATTTTTCAATTGTTTTGTTACATAAAAGAAAAAATATGGAATCCATTTAACACATAAGACAAGACAACAAGGAATAAAATGGTTGATCACAATGTTTGTGAGTACTTACATTTTCGACCTTACTTAAGATTTCATGTTTGTCGTGATCTTTATATTTAAATAATTAATTTACACTCGTCAATGGATGTCTTTTAATATGTGCAAACACACAAAGAAGAACCAACCAAAGAATTGATAAACATTTGGTTAAGTATGGGTTGTGAGTATATGTTGAAGTATCAAGGTTTGATTGAATAATTTGTAAGTATCTATGTTGTTTAACTTCCCTTTCTTTATAACTAATTAATTATATTAAACAAGAATAAACCTTTATATTAATTATATTGACTGTGTTTTTTCATGGCATATTAAACATGCAGAAAACAAAGTATGGAGTGCAGTCAACATATGATATTTTGAGAGACAACATATAGCATGGCTTTGAAATAATGTGTATTATTTATGAAACATTTGCTGCTATGGTATGATTTTTTATTTACGCAATCACGTATATTCTACTATATAAATATAGATATACTTATTACACTTTATTTTTATGTTTGTATATGGAACATGAAGAGGTGGAACATAAAAAACAACACGATAAAAAAAATTAGGTTAAATAACTAAAGTACAATATCCCCTACAAGTGATGAAAAAATGAGGCATGCATGCAGCTCGATTGATGACAATAGTTCAAGTGATAAATGACAATCAATATAATTGAATGTTACTACAAGTTGTATGTTTTGGAATACTTGTCTGTGAAAATTAAGGATTTTGTTTAATGTACTCGACATATTGTCCCAATTACATGAGGACATGTTACAAATACAAGTAAGAATTACATATTGGTTTCCTAGCGGTCTTCATCATCTTAGTAGTGAGTGAGTCTTCATCCATCCAATTTATCAATATGAGAAACTATGTCTTGAGTAGTAATAGAGTTACAAGTTTTTCGATCGATATGGTCAAAGCTGAGTAATATCAAATAGTTTGGGGATCACTAGTCTAGTCCAAAGCTGACAAGGTAAATCGAGTTTGTGACAACTCGAGAGGGGAGAGATTCACTTACTCTAGGTTGATCATCGGTGGGGTGAGGTTCGCAATGTAGGATAGTATCCTAAGACCTGGTAGAGTCCTGGTCTCTAGAACCACCAAGCATATAATGAACCTAGCTAGTAAATGGATGTATCGAACCGAAAGAATTTCCTTCCATGTCTGGGGAATCAAGGCCTTTTGTACCAAGAGGGGGTCTACTCACACTTGGATCTATCCCACATCTCTATGAGAAGAGGAAATCCCTTTTAGGTAAGTAATAAGTAGTTGAACCTAAATAAATACCCTATACTTTTTAGTTCATGTATATGTTCTAGAATGATGGATCTCCTACCTGGGAAAAACTAGAAGAATGAGTGGAGGATGGGGTCTCCTATTGGTTAGCTAATACTCCTTGTTAGGGGAAGGGGTTTCACAGTATTGCTATTTGTTAAGAAATAAGGTGTCCCTTTTTGGTAGTATTATTCCCTTTTGGGTGATTAGTACTCGAACCACATGCTAAGTTATTCAACCTATTAGCTCCATCTAGTTGTGAAGCAATTTGGCTTCAAAAGTTGGTATCAAAGTTGATCGTTGGAACACCACAACCCGCTATTATTCATTGTCATAATTAGAGTTCCATTAATCTCTCTCAGAATCTAGTTTTCCATGATCAATTAAATCACATTGAGATCCGATATTATTTTTTAAGAGACAGAGTATGGAGGAGAGAATTTGTTCTGGATTACATTCCTATAGACTCACAAGTGGTCGATATTTTGAAGAAGCCCCACACAAAGAGCAAGTTCAAGACACTAAGAGACAAGCTTGATTTGGTAGAAAACATGTTCTTCATAGAGAGGGAGTGTTAGTTTTCATTTCTCTGAGCTTGTTCCCCTGATGGTTTCCTTCATCTCCTAAACATTAGGGTTTCGAATGTTTTAGCAGCATCTATTTTTAGACCGTTGATGGAATCTTTCATTTTCGTATCTTTTGGGACTCTATGTTTTTAGACTATCTATGTTTAGCAGATATAGTTTTAGAAAGCGATTCATTGTTTGACTAGTGATTAGTCATTAGTGAGTTAATGGAATTTAATAATGAATTGGGGGCATTGATTAGGGGGGAAATTCACTGCACTAGTGCACCTCACTCCTACACAAGTGTGCCTTATCTAGAGAGGAAAAATCAAATTTACCCCCATTCACTTGATGCATATCAATGAAACTTCAGTGAGACACTCATGTGGGGAAACCTTCCTAATAGATCCAATGTGTTAGTTTAGGAGAGTTAATAATGTCTTTTGTTATCTTTTTTATCTGTTGCTTGTCTTCTTCTTCCACTTGGTTTCTGGAGATGAGCACATGGCTAGTTATCGGATGAGTTGACTTGAGAAAACACAATCATTTGGAGAACCTACCTTCTAAGACTATTTCTCTCTTGTTTTGTATTATTGTAAGCATTCTTTTGAGGTTAATGAGAAGTTACGTGATTGTTGTTGCAGATTTCAAGTTAGCTTATTTTTATTTTCAGAATTAGTATTTTTCAGTTCTATAGTGCATGACTTGGATTGATATTAAATTCAGATATGATGCGTCTCTACTCCTGGTCTATACTTCTATGGTTTTATTTTTATAAAATATGAAGGTCTTATTGGTATTTAAAAATATTTTAAGTTTCAGTTGTAGTTTAAATCATTGAGTTCAGATCTGTTTTCCATGAATTGAAATTTTAACATTCATTGTTAGTTTTATAAAAATATGTCCTAAGATTGGAGCCAAATTGCTAAAATGTGCAAATAATTTGTAAGTGTGAACAATGTGGGTGAGTAGGTGATGTAAGTTTAAACAAGCTATTTTGAGAGGGGGGAAAGCAGGCCACGATAGATGGTGGATAGAGACCAATCACGCTATCAATGTAGCAAAAAAGGTTCAAGCTAATTCTCTAACCAATAGAATCAAAGTTATTTCCTAAAAGAATTGTAAGATATAAACAAACATGTCTTATAGGGTCAATTCATCTTGGAAAATCTCTTTACTAAATGGCAGTTCTCTTCCTCAAGATTAATTTTGACAAATTTTATGACATGACTGAGTGGAACTTCATTTTAAGCATGGCATGTCCATGTAAATGGACATGCCCAAATCTTATATGGACCTATGAAATTGGACTGGCTTTTTCCAGTTTCATTTTTATTCTGATCTGAATTGTATAGATGCTCTGTCTGGATGCATTATCTTTATAAGTTGTTTATTCATGAAAACCTAAAAATCTTAAAAAAATGTTCTCAATTCTTTATAGTTATAGTTAAAATAAAATGATGAAATAAATTAATTAACTTATTATCATTTTTTTTATATTGATCAAAATTAATATTAATCTTAATCTATAGATTAATCATCAACATCATTATCCCATACAAATTTTATAAAATATATGATTGTATATGAAATATATAAACATAAGTTTCCAAAATACACTGCAATATGCACGATATTTATATATACAAATATATTTTGCAAAATACACATCCGCACTAATAGATGGAGGGATTTTTTTCTTAATACAACTTAGTTCCATTTGAGACCTGTCCATGTACATGAAGAGGCCGAATTCGACCGATCGAACATGTTAAAAATTACAATTTAAAAAAAAAAAATTTACATAAAAAATAGAGCAAATCATAGACTTAGATGTAGTTGGATCCCTCGCCAACCAACACCACCAACAGTTGGATCTTGTTATAAACCTATAATTCATAGGATTATCTGTTGACTGGAAAATTTTCACTCTGGATGTAATTTGGCTTGCAAATAATATTTCATTTTTGCAAATTATTTTCAAGGAAAGGAAAATAAAAGAAAATTCATGATTGTTGACGTTGAGTGGTTTTTCCTAACCCCATGGAGACAAAAGCAATGGAAGCAGTGCACAAAACCCACAAAAAACACTAAGCCTAAGTTTTTGCTGCATTCGCACCTGGAGAATAAAGAACGTGCATAGATCGATGATCGATCTAGCGGCGCGTAGATCAACGACTAACAGTGGATTCCAGACCCCCTTGGTTGTTCTGCTTTTAACTGTTGCAGGGGGGGGTTCCGGAATGAGGCGGTTTTTTCCGACGGGCCCTATCCCAACGTGTCATCCATCCATTTCATTAGACCTCCTTCGCTCCATGCTACATCCTTCATCCACGCTGTGCCCTCACTCCCTTATCCTTTTGTCCAGTCGACTGCATCCCGCTCGACCACCCATCCATGCATAAACGAAACTTAGGCTAAAAACAATAATAGATTAAAAAAAGTTAGCAATAAAATTAGTGTAGTTAAACTAGGATAAACTAGTTAATAATTAATTAATTAATAGTTAAGTTAGTTTAGTAACTAGGTTAGTTTTTTATTAATTAAAGATTAAATGAAAGTTAAAAAAAAACATATAAATAATAAAAAAAAAACAAGATATAAAACTTTTAAAGTAAACATAAAACAATAAAACAAAAATGTAAACTATATATATATAAACAAAAATAAAACACTACCCTAAATCTACCCACCCGTAACTCCATTACATCACACCCCA
>SNQJ01S0037611.1:134579-149435 GCA_010110895.2 Picea sitchensis
GGTCTATGGATGGGAGGTTCGTGGAAGGCCTGCATTTGGTTGGTGGATTCCACCATTGATAAAGATAAGTATCTGAATTATGCTTGATCATGTTTTGCATGACTGAGCTGTTTATGTATCATGTTTTCTGCTGTGTAAATGAAATACTATTGAATGCTATGGCTTGTTTAATTGTAGCAGTAACTTATGTATTTTACTCTGAGATTTAAGTGTGTTTAATTGTTTAAATGCATGTGCTTATAATGTCTGTACGAATTATGTAAAAAATTCATGCATAGAATGGTAATTGAGAGGTTTGAAAACCTCGGTAGTGAAAAGGTACACTACAGAAAAGGTCATTGTTCCCAAACATTTTGCTGCTCATCCTTGGTACCATGTTTTGGATAATGATTATTTCATGTATTCAATTCACAACACATTCAAAGATGAAGTTCCATATCAAATTACAGAGGAACAACCAGCTAATATGATGTGCATGTTGGATGAAATTTCTTACTTGGATAATCTACGCAAGTGCTAACAGATCCCTCGCCAACCAACACCACCGGCAACAATAACAACTGCCACCACCAACAACAACAATCGCCACCAGTGATAGCAACAACCTGATGACTCAACAGTTTGGAAAATGGTCAAATGGTTGAGAAGCAAGAGATATATAACAAATTGTTCGACCGAAAGAATCTTTCGGCCGACAAAAATTTTCAGCCGAAAGTTTCTTTTGGTCGAAAAATATTTCGGTCGAAAAGTGTACACCAGATGAAAAAATCCATATGACAAATATTCTACACGATTGTCGAGGGCGTCGTCAGGGTGTCATTCGATTTGACGTCTAATCTTTTGGTCGAAAAAAATTTCAACTGAAAAAACATGTATTTCGGCCAAAAGAACCATGAGTTCGGCCGAAAAAAGTCCACTAGGAATTTTGGAGACCCGATTCTCACAAAAGTGTAACCCACCTTCATGATTTAAATCATTAAGAAATTCATTTTTAATAAAAAGTCAAAGAAAAACTTCATGTTGATTACCTTTTGATCCACCAAACTCCTATCTTTGCAACATTTCCATAAATCTTTTATGCTCTTTTGCACTTAGATTGCGAGCAATATTATCGAGTATTTTCAACTTTTTTCTCTGCATGACACACCTTAAAAAATACACATCATTAATTTAAACCTACAAATAATTCATATATATTAATTTTTTAATAAAATTTAAATAACTTGCCTTGTTCTCTTGTTGGGATGAGCTACCATTGCGCTCCTTGCAATAATTTGTTTTCCTTGAACTTGTATTGACCATCTTCTATAAAAAAAAAATAGGAATCATCAAATATAAAAATTATGAAATATTTTTTACAAAATAAGATTTCGGTGCATAAAATAAAGTAGTACGCATCAGTGCGTTACACATATGTATATGCATTGGTATATGATTATCGTGTTGTTATGATATCAAATATGTTTTGTTTATAAATTTTTATATTCATGTGGTGCTCTATAAATTAATAAAAGCATGGGTGCCTCATTACTATGTATTGTGCACTGCAGAACCCATGGAAAAATTTAAAACATGATGTTTTTTGTATTAAAAACAATTTTATTTTCATTTTAAACTCAATGGTGTTATTGACAAGAATATGTGCACCGATGTGCTATTCCTGTACAGTGTGCACTGCTAACCGTGAAAGCATTTATTTTAAAGAAAATTGATAATGAAAGGGTTTGGAATCCAATAAAATGAGTGGTTCCATTGCAACAGATATCAAATGTTCCATATACAAGTAAAGAAACCTTATAAAAATCGATTTCTTAAAAAACAAAATCTATTTACGAAATACAGAGAGGGAAACCAAGAGAAACAACAATAAAGTTGGGTCTCCTAATACCGAAGGTAACTATGAATCCGTTTTTTTTTTTTTTGGATGTACTGAAAATTATTTGAATCAAATAGAGAAAATATTAAGATGATCAATAGAATGAAATGATATACCTAAAACTTCTCCTATGTATATTTGTATGTGACCTACGGTGATCCCTTACAAATTTGTCTCTTCAAATAATTATACCCACTCCAAAGTCTTTGCTAGTAAATCTCTTTTACACAAATATCCTCTCTAAATTTTGACAAAATAATGAACTAATGAGTAGGGTATTCATTTATAAACACAAACATTTAGAAAAATACAATTCCCACTCATTTTTCCATTGTGTATTTCGACACATTGATGATAAACTCATGCACTGTTTTTTTTTTGTAAGTTAATTTTTTGATGCACTATACAATTTATAATGCACCGACGCACTACAAAGCACACCAATGCACTTTTTACTTAAAAACATATGAACAAACAATTTAATAGATAAATTACAAATGCAAACCTCCACAATTAAAGTTTTGAGTAGGTTTTTCTTTGCGAAGGAAAAAACAAAGATCACTCTTCAATGCCTCTCATAATTTAACACATGGACTTGATCCTTTTCCACTCCCTTTGGTCTCTAGCTCACATATCCTCCTCTGTGGGTTTCTAGACTTTCTCCAAGATATTTTCCTTGTCATTCCTGTAGAGATAATAATTTGCGTCAATTTTCTTTTAAATCTCATACCTAGACCTCCTCTTCTTTGTCGTGGGGGGGTTATTGAATAGCTCTTTGAGATTGGGAATGAATTTCACATCCTCAAAGTATCTATAATGGTGGCCCTTTTTGGTGGCATCAAGCACATCAACTTCATTCCCTTCCAAGTCCATCATCTTGGCCCCTACTTTGGAATAATTAGGATTTCTAAGATCTACGATCCAAGCTTCCCAATGCCCCTTTTTCCAGATCGACAAGAAAGTAACCCTAGTGGATGTCTTAGTTATAATAAAATGTCAACCTCGAGAATGACCTAAGGTCCACATCTAGTATATTTAATAGAAGTTAAGAAGCACATTTAAAAAAAAAACTAATGATCCATAAGCTTCACAAACATACCTTATCGTTGAATACTAAGGATTTCCTTGGCCTTGACCGACTCCTCTATGAGATCCTCTGATACATAAACAGTTGGCCTATGGCATGCCTGTTTGATCAACATGGATGCATAATGAATTTATTTCATTGCTCAATGTTCAAGAATAATCAATGTACAAGCTTAATATTAAATGAAACATGGAGGTGACATTGATGTGTTAATGTTAAATAAACAGATTGTTTTAAAACCCAAAACTCCCTCTAAAATCACACTAGCTAACCAAAGACTCTTTTACACATCTCAATAATGAGGAAATATTCTCAGTGGAAAAATTTAGTCATTCGACAATGGAGACAACTTCCCACTACGATTTTATGCACTCGACATCAGATAAAAAAGTTTGGGGGTTTTTGAATTCTCCCATGCAATAACAAAAACACAGAGGTAGAGGATAACATGCACGAGGGTCTCTAAATTCACCCAAGGATATTTTAATTCACTCAAGTATAAAAACGACACGCCCAGGAAAATGATAAAACATTCAGTGAGAAAAACAATCGATGTGTACAACTAGGGGGCAAAAGAAAAACACACAGCCAACAAAAAATTATGTGAATGAGTTTTACAGGTTGAAACTTCAATGGAGAATGAATAGATCACTGTAAATGATAGAAAAAATACCCAAAGAGAAAAATTCATTAACTCACAGACATGAACATTTAAATGTGATTTTTATTATGCTCTGGAGAAATTACAAATGGGTGAGCTATACAAAGACTCTATGTATTGTTACTCACTATGAAAACCAACATTACAATAGGCCATGGCTCAGAGACACCTTTTCTTAGAGTGTGAATAGGAACATTAACTCCTTCATCCACTCAACCTCAAGCAAGCTACCCTCCTCGAGTTATAACTTAAACTATTTTTCTTCCCTCTTTCTCCTTGCATCTTCCCCTAGTTGTCATCTTTGCTACAACCTTTATTATTTTAATGCACTTATTTTGGAAGGCCAACCATCACATGGTTCATTTCCACTTCCCATTTTTACAAAAAAAACAATAGAGTGAAAATAATGGTTACAAGTTTATTACAATTGTACAAAATGTTTTGGGTGAGGATCCAATTTAGATCACACCTCCCCATTTGCAGGATTTTAGTCTCGAAAAGATTCAAATCCTTCTATATTCTTCTTCTCCTATCATCAAGCAGACTCCAAAAAATATCAAAGAACGGATGCCTCTATTGTAGTATGTAAGATAAGATCTGAGTAGGGGTTTCCTTTGGCATAACCCTATTGTCCTTCTCACGGTTGTGGATGAAATTCATTGATGCAATAGGTCTTCGGACAACCAATGCTCCTTGGGATGAAAGTTCCAACAACTCCTCTTTCCCCTTGAACTTGACTCTCCAATATTTATTCTTGGTTGTCTGATTCTTGGGATGGAGTTCTAGGTGACGCCTCCAACATTTGGCCTCCCAATGTCCTATCAATTTGCAATACTGACAATAATTCTTGCATGGGATACTTAGCCTTATAAAGTGCCAAAAATTGCTAGCCTTATGACCCCTTTTATTGCAACAGAAACAAGCTAAGCCATACATTTTCTATGTTTGATGATTCTTACTAGCTTGGTTGCTTGGTCCCCAAAGAATTGGAGAAAATCTAGATGGTGGAATCATCTATTTGTTTCCCTCTTCCAAGATTCTACAAGCACATTTGAGTGGCTTGCTACACATGGATTCTTTTTCAGTTTCTCTTGTCTTGATGAAAGTTGTTTGATTTTCACGTGTACTGGATTCTTTTCCACCGAACCATAGGCCTTCATGCTTGGGCCTATGTTGAGATACAATGGGAATCAAAATCTATTGTCCTTCTTTACCTATCCCCTGGCCATCATAGCCCATTTTTTTAATGAACTTGGATCCAATGCCCCTTATGTGCTTCTCAAAATCATTAAGGGTTACATTGGAATGTGAGTTTACCATGTTTTCCTCTATCATGGTACTAGCTTCAGCAGTGGCAATGGAATGGGATTGCTTGATCTCCTAGATAGTTTCTTACATCTTTTTCAAGGCCTCTTCCTTCGTTGCCAAATCATGGTATAAATGAGCAGTGACCTCAGAGAACTTCTCCTCTTGCCATTTATTCATCTCAATGAATTTCTCCCCCAATTGCAAGAGCTACAATCTTCTCTTTTCTAATTATTCCCTTATGGTGGTGAAGGAGTCTTAGTTCTTGGAAACCTCTTTCTCCAACTCATCTACTCTTTGTCTCCAATACCATATTTCTTCTTGGATTTTCCTATCTAAGTCTCTCAACTCTTCCAGCTTCTCCTTGTTCAAATATTTTCCCATGGCAGCTACTTCAAGGTCTCTAACATACTTTCTTTGATACCATCGAATCCATAAATAGTGTGCCTATGGCATGTCCATCTCATCAACATGGATATCGAATGAATTTATTGCACTGCTCAATGTTCAAGAGTAATCAATGTACATGGTTAAAAATCAATGAAACATGGAGGTGATGTTGAGGTGTTAATGTTAGAAAACTAGACTGTTTTAAAACCCAAATCTCCTTCTAAACTCACACCAACTGGCCAAAGACTCTTTTACACAACCCAACAATGAGGAAATATGCTCAGTGGACAAATTTAGTCATCCGACAAAGGAGAAAAATTACTAGTGCAATTTTAGGTACTTTGCATCAGATAAAAATGTTCTGGGTTTTCTAAATTCTCCCAAGCAATACACAAAACACTAAGGTAGAGGAGAACAGGCACAAGGTTCTCTAAATTCACCCAAGGATATTTGATTTCACCTAGGCAGTAAACAACATGCCCAAGAAAAGGATAAAACATCCAATGAGAAAAAAATGACAACCAACAATAAATTATGTGAATAGGTGTTACAAGCTAAAAATATAATTCAACAGAGAATGTATAGATCATTGTAACTCATAGAAAAAATACCCAAAGAACAAAATTCATTAACTCACAAATATCAATGTTTAAATGAGATTTTGACTATGCTCAGGAGAAATTACAAATGGGTGAGATATAAACAGACTATGTGTATTGTTACTCGTCGTGAAAACCAACATTACAATAGACCATGTCTCAGAGACACCTTCTCTTAGAGTGTGAACAAACACATTAACTCCTTTGTCTACTCAACCTCAAGAAGGCTACCCTCTTTGAGCTCTAACTTATGTTATTGTCCTTCCCTCTTTCTCCTTGAATCTTCCTCCAGTTTCCCTCTTTTCTACAACTTTCATTATTTTAATGTTCTTCCTTTGGAAGACCAACTGTCACGTGGTTCGTTTCCACTTCCCATTTTTCCAAAAAAAAGACAAAATAGAATAAAAATAANTCTAAACTCACACCAACTGGCCAAAGACTCTTTTACACAACCCAACAATGAGGAAATATGCTCAGTGGACAAATTTAGTCATCCGACAAAGGAGAAAAATTACTAGTGCAATTTTAGGTACTTTGCATCAGATAAAAATGTTCTGGGTTTTCTAAATTCTCCCAAGCAATACACAAAACACTAAGGTAGAGGAGAACAGGCACAAGGTTCTCTAAATTCACCCAAGGATATTTGATTTCACCTAGGCAGTAAACAACATGCCCAAGAAAAGGATAAAACATCCAATGAGAAAAAAATGACAACCAACAATAAATTATGTGAATAGGTGTTACAAGCTAAAAATATAATTCAACAGAGAATGTATAGATCATTGTAACTCATAGAAAAAATACCCAAAGAACAAAATTCATTAACTCACAAATATCAATGTTTAAATGAGATTTTGACTATGCTCAGGAGAAATTACAAATGGGTGAGATATAAACAGACTATGTGTATTGTTACTCGTCGTGAAAACCAACATTACAATAGACCATGTCTCAGAGACACCTTCTCTTAGAGTGTGAACAAACACATTAACTCCTTTGTCTACTCAACCTCAAGAAGGCTACCCTCTTTGAGCTCTAACTTATGTTATTGTCCTTCCCTCTTTCTCCTTGAATCTTCCTCCAGTTTCCCTCTTTTCTACAACTTTCATTATTTTAATGTTCTTCCTTTGGAAGACCAACTGTCACGTGGTTCGTTTCCACTTCCCATTTTTCCAAAAAAAAGACAAAATAGAATAAAAATAATAATTACAATTTTACAAAATGTTTTGGGTGAGGATATAATTCATATCATCCTCACTCATGTATTTACTAAGAAGCTCTTGTTTCTTCTTCTCCAAAACCATGCACTTGATATATTTCTTATCCGAAAGGGGCACATGGGAAAAAAACTCTCTCTCTTTGTTAATGGTTTCCCTTTTCCTACTCTCTCATTTCCTATACCACATTCTCATTTTCCTCGAACAGAACCAACTTAATTGCAATGAACTCCCTACTCTTGATCATCAACCCGACCTCCCTTTTGATAGAATCAATCCTCTGCCACTCCCTCAATGCTCTATCCTACATCTCCTCCTTTTTGGGATGCTCGAATTTCTCCAAGATATTGTCCTCGTTATCCCTGTAGACATAATACCTAGCATCAATTCACTTGTAAATTTCATACCTAGATGATCCAGGTGGATATTGGTGGCCACTCACCTATTCCAATTGGATCCTCTTGTCAATTTTTAGTGTAGCAGGTTCTTCTATACTTCTTTGTAATTGTGGGTTCTACAGTTTCGGGGATTTATGAATCCCTACACATCTTCCAGGTGGATATTGGTGGCCTCCCACCTAATCCAACTGCATTATTTTGCATGTTTTCATGTCAGCACATCTTGTTGTACTTCCAGGGCTGTTTTGGGGATCTACAAAGTGTTATTTTTTGGCTCGCCACACTCAAACGGTTGACAGAGTTATATTTTGATAGTGTAATGCATATTTTTCGAGAAGACCTTTCCAACTGGATATCACACTCCTAAAACAAAGACCCCAAGAAGTTAATGTACTAACTTATCCAAACGGGGCTCACATAACTTTTGGCATTTCATCTCCTAGGGTTATGTTTTTGGATGTCTATGGTTTTGGCATTCATGTTTATCATAAAAAATTCATTCAGAGCCTCATCGTAATCATCGTCTTCCAAATGAGCATAGCTGTCACATCTCTTCTCAGAGATAAATCTACCACCTTCCTAGCGAGTCTTGCACTATGTATTTTTATAGTCTCTTTACAATTATTTGATTAATAAAAATCAAGTGTTGTTGTATTTCTATGTTTTTTGGCGATTTGCATGTGTATTTCATTGTAATTTATTTTCTTTCATTTTGTTTCGAAAATAATCTGGATCAGTGGCATTAGAGCAGGCTGCTCTTGATCGTTTTTCAGTGTATGTCCCCGATGAGGTCTGAGTATAGCTAGTTGGGTCTCAAGTTTGTCTCTCTTGAGGAAAATCACTCTCACATGACCAATAAACCCTCAATGGAAACAAAAAATAAAAACGGTGGAACAAAAGATTCTATTAACATGTTTCTTGAGCAAGCTCTCGCGCGATAGAGGGACGAAATGATGGAGAATTTTGCACACATCCTTCAACGTCTGTCAATAGCAACAAACACATCTTCATCAAGCGACCATTTTGGAGGAGCCTCTCCCTTCAAAGTACAAGTTAATTTTGATATTCCCATATTTGAAGGTCAGATAGATGTGGATGCCCTAGAAAAATGATTAAATCTATTAGAAGGTTATTTCTCTGTTCAAATTTTTTCTGATAGGGAAAATATCACCTTCGCACTCCTCAAGGTTCTCCCCCATGTCAAACATGGTGGGAAACTTACTGGGAGCAAAGTTCCACAAAGGAATCTGGAATATATGGGGCCGAGCCCACTTGGTATTTTTTTGTGGATGTGGTCAAAGAACCGTACTATCTTGTTGATAACTATGAAGACCAGTACATGAGATCGACCACACTACTGTAAGAGAAGAGACAAATAGTGTCAAAATTCACAAATACTTTCCATACCTTGTGCACCAAAATAGGTATCAAATACTTTGAGCGACATCTAGTTTTGAAATACCATGGGGCTCTGCATAGGTACATCCAAGCTAAAATGCATTTCCTAAACATATCATCATTGGGACTTGCCTATCGATATGCTGTCAAAATCGAGAAGAAATTTAGGCATCAGAACAAATGGGAATTTGGGTCTACAAATCTACAACAACCAAAGCATGGTAACGACGGCCCTAACCAATAGCCTCTAGACAACCATTCCAAGACACATGAAAAAAAGGGTAAAGTAAATATGAATAATGACATTGGGAAGTGGTGTGACTTCCAAAAATTACCCTGGCACAACACCGATTAATGTTGATCGAAACAGTCATTGGTGGTTGAGGTCAAAGACACGGAGCCGAACCCTAATTCAGAATCCAATCCAGAAAATATTGAAAACATATAGATCATCGACGCAGACCCCAATGGTACTATTGCAACCTCAACAATTCATCTAGAAGAACCATTAGATCCTGAGGAGGGGGAGCGCCTCTTCCATTCATAGATGTGGGTGAAGGTGACCCCATTGCATTTCATTGTTGAGAATAATATCCAGAAGAGCCTCATCTCATATAAGGTCGTCAAACAATTGGGGTTGTCGACAACACCACACCCACAACCATACAACATCGGGTGGCTTCACCAGGTACGAAATCTTCACGTCAGCCAATAGTGTCGCATGTACTATGGAATCCATCCCTTCAAGGATGAGGTAGTTTTTGATTTTTCCCCTCTTGATGTATGTGATGTTGTTTTGGGCCAACCATATATGTGGAAACATCATTTTGTCTATGATTCTAGACCCTGTAGTGTCATTATTACTCTCAGAGATCATCTCTATAGGATACCATAGGTAGTTCCAACTATTTCTCCACCAAAACAACACCTCAAGGTAATCTCTCATACTGCAAAATTCATCCTCTTCACATTTTGTTCAAAGGATGCACAGAAGACCACTACAACCAATGCATCCTCAACACCTTCTATCCAACAAAAACATATTGTCGAAGAGACATAAGATATTGTTTCTTCACCTACAATGGTGCCTACACAATGCCCCATCCAACCCAGAGACAACAGGTTGGTGGAACAGATTCAACCCCTCCAAAAACAGGTTTGTGACAGTCTTCCACAAGCCAAGAAGCACAACTTCTCCAACAAGGCACGCAACTCACAACGCTTCAGATTCAGAAAATGATTTCCCCTCTTCCCTGGGAATTCAACGAAATGGAGACCATTTATTCCTAAGGGGGGAGGATTGATCTAGATGTATATTGGTGGCCACCCACCTATTCCAACTAGCTCCTCTTGTTAGTTTTTAGTGAAACACGTTCTTATGTACTTCTTTGTAATTGTGGGTTATACACTTTTTGGGTTGTTTGAAGCCCTACACATATTCTAGGTGGATACTGGTGGCCTCCCACCTAATTCAACTAGATTATTTTGTATGGTTTCATGTCAGCACATCTTGTTGTACTTCCAGGGCCGTTTTGGGGCCCTAAATAATTATTTTTTGGCTCACCATAGTCAAACTATAAACAAAGTCAGATTTTGATGGTGTAATGTGTATTTCTCAAAAAGACCTTTCCAACGGGTTATCACATGCCTAAAACAGAGATTGTATGCAAAAGTTACAACCTCGAGAAGTTAATGTACTAACTTACCCAAACGAGGCCCACATGACTTTTGGCGTTTCATCTCCCAGGGTTAGGTTTTTGGATGTCTAGGGTTTTGGAATTCATGTTTATCATAAAAAAGGTCTTCGGAGCCTCATTGTAATAATATTCTTGTGAATGAGCGTAGTTGTCACATCTCTTCTCAAAGATAAAGCTTCCATCATTCTAGAGAGTCTTGCACTCTATATTTTTACAGTCTCTTTACAATTCTTTCATTAATAGAAATCAAGTATTGTTGTATTTCTCTGTTTCTGGCAATTTGAATGAGTATTTCATTGTAATTTCTCTGCTTTCATTTCATTCCGAAAATAATCTGGATCACTAGACCTCCTCTTCTTTTCCTTGAGGGGCTTCTCGAAGAGCTCTTTGATTACGAGGAGAAATTTCACAGCCCCTAAGTATCTATAATCGAGGCCCTTAGTAGTGGAACCAGGTACATCAATCACATTCTATTCAAAGTTTTTTTTTATCTTAGCCCCTACTTTGGCATAATTAGGACCACCAAGCTCTACGATTCGAGCTTCCCAGTGCCTCTTTTCCCTGATCAACTTGTTGATTTTGTTGTTGAGGTCTCGAAGGTAGTGTTTGTCAAGGCTCAGGTTTGAATCTCCATGAACTTATGTCCAATCTCTCATATTGTATGCTTCCTCCATTTTTCTACCTCTATGATATCATGACACTTTGAGGCTAGTAATAAACACCTCTCCTTGGGCTTATTTTTCTTTGTAGAGGAAAAAATGGATGTCACTCTTTCGTGCCTCTCATTTATAAACACATACATTTAGAAAAAAGAAATTCTCGCTCATTTTGTCACTGTATATTTTGGTGTGCTATATAGATTAAAGAGCATTGGTGCACTTATTACATAAAAATGCACCAACAAACAATTTAATTCACAAAATACAAATGCAAGCCTCTGCAATTAAATTTTGTGGAGTTTTTTTTTGCGGAAACAAAAATAGATGTCACTCTTTGGTGCCTTTCATAATTTAAAACATTGGTGTTTTTTGTATATATTCAAGCACTAAGGCATCAAAATATTATTAAGTGCACTATTAAATATTAAAAGTCATTTGAATTTATGTTTGAGGTTAGATTGTTCTATGTTTACCAAACTTTATTTTAAGAATTTGTTCACGTATTGATGATGGTTTTGGATCAAATGCAGGGAAAAAAGGTTATAATATCAAATGGTCAATTATTCACATTTCAGCAAGGGAAAAAGGTTATAATATCAAATGGTCAATTCTTCAAATTCCATCTCATTCTATATCATTGCAAGTTCTTCAATTTCTCTCCTGCCATGTGTAGTAAGCCTAGATTTTATTTATAATTCATTTATCTTATTGAATTTATGTTGTGTATGCACGTACATTTGAATAATTGTTCATTTAATTTTGTAGGATCATGAATCAAAATTGAGTTCGGATGTGCAAGATATTATATCAATCCAAAAATCCCACAAGCTCTTATCAGGAGAAAGATATTGCAGGCAGATGTTTGATGAAAATGGACAACTTCTTTACCATGTCATCTTCTAGCAACTATCTTGGGTCAACGATATTACACTATGAATTGGATATCTTTTATGACACCCTGATAATATTTGGTTCTTCAAAATGTGAAGGGTTTGAAACAGAACCCTCGACATGTCACATCGACCCATTATATTAATGATCGACTACCCAAAGTTGAAAACCTAATCCCTCCCACGTTGGTCAAGAATCTAATAGGTGATATAGAAAAGACACATAGGAACATGTCACAATGCTTCTATTTTTTTAGTTGGAAGCCATATAAACTAAGTAATGTCCTACATTGACCAACCTGTCTCCTTCTTTTAAGTCAATGTAGATTTATAGTGAGCCAAATTATGATATCAATTCTACCCAAAACATCTCTACTAGGAGATCCAAAAAGTTGTATGAGCCAATGGAAAAAATGTCCCAAGTACACACAAAATTCAGTTCAATTGTTGGAAGGTTGTGATGACTTCCCTCTTTGTATCCATCTACAAATTAAATACCAAACATGTTACAACTGAGCTTTGTATGGTGCTTGGCTTTCTTTCATGTCTATTCTCGATGTTGGAACCAAATTCTCTTTTTGTGGTAATAGTTATATAATTGCCAAGTCTAAAATAGACGTTTCAAATCTTGGGTTTTTTATTCTTTCACATGTATCTATTCCCCCCAAACAATCGATAACAATTGTGCCATTTTTTGGTCCTCTTTATAATCGTTCTAATTACTTTAATATTGTTAAATACAAACATATGATTTCCATGTATAGTATGTGCATGAATGGTTATGCTTATAGAAACTTTAACAAGAAAAACCTATTATATATTGATGGTCATCCATGAACTTGTTGGGTCCGTGATATGACCGATTTTATGATGTTAATTAGATCCTTTTTTCCGAATGTGTATATGTGTTTTCATGTTTTGATTAATTTTTGAAGAGCTTTTGTGTCAAAATGCTATGATCCACACCAGGTATGCATAATTCATGTTTTGCAATGATTTTGAGTTTAAATCAGTATGTTTTTATGTTTCCAGGAATCTATATTAATTCACATTTTTTGGTGTCACAGGGAAAAATTGCAGCTTGTTTTTGCTTCCGACACTCAGTTTGGTACTCCATCCAACACTTCGTCCTACACAAAAACGATGGGCAATTTGGCGGTTATGATATTAGCGACCAATGATGGGAGAATCAGAGACATTGGTTTTTCTCGTGCTCATGGCCTCCAACTACTGAATTCTTGACAACTTGATTTGGGTTGTAATGTTGGGCGATTATTGGCTCGCCTCATTTCGACAGTTAGGGCATCTTAAATGCAATTTACTGTTTTTAGAAGAGGATTGACCCTCTAGTGGTCGACCTCTCAGTTTGTAAAGCTTATAAATACCACCTCAGTGGTCATACAATATTTAAGAAGTTAAGAAGTCGTGTATTAGAGAGAAAATACAATTTTGCTTTGTTTTTCCATAATTGTGTAAAACCTGCATTTTTAGTTTTAATGGTGAAATCGCTTTGTTGAAGTTCGTGGTGTGCATTTGAAGAGT
Source organism: Picea sitchensis (assembly GCA_010110895.2). Lineage (NCBI taxonomy): Eukaryota > Viridiplantae > Streptophyta > Pinopsida > Pinales > Pinaceae > Picea > Picea sitchensis. Next base: position 148,299 of record SNQJ01S0037611.1, read on the forward strand.
AACCACGACTTGATGGGGGGCCCACCAACAGTCTAGGTAACTATTTTATGAGTTTTTTTGTGAATTAGATAACGTAGATGTCTTTTTATTTATTTTTCTGTACATGAAATGTTATTTTACTTCTTTTTTATATAACTTGTTGTTTATGATTTTATTGGTTAAATTTAGTTTTTGCAGGTTATTATGAGGAATCTTTTTAGTGTGTAATGAATTCTTAGTTGATAGAAGCAAGCTTGCAAGCTTAGATACTAACCGTGTGTGTAGCTAGATGATAAATTAAGTTTTCTTTTATGCTGAAATAGATGATAAAAACAAAGTTTTTAATTCATGCTTTCTTTGACATGGTTCAGTGGATGGATAGTTATTAGCCTTTAGTTTTCAATTTTAGTTTGCCGATCTAGTTTCCATTTAGCTTTATTTATTTAATCCATCATTTAGTTGCTTATTTTCTTTCTTTTCATATGTTGAAATATTGTTTAAATTTTGTTTATGAGTATTTCCTCTTTTTTCAAATTGTATTGTTAAGATAGAACTAGTTTAGCTTACTTCATGCAATTTATTTCTTAGATTTAGGTTGCAATTTCAATTTGTAGTTAATGATTGAATTTAGTATAGTATGAATTTGCTTACATAGTATAGAGTGCAATTGAATTTCATAGCATAATCTCTTTTTACTGTTGATGGTTAATGCATGATTACATAATCACATGGATATGCAGGGTAATTGATATTGTTTTCATGATGGCTAAGTTTTCACTGAATTGCCTAATTCACACTTTTCATTTTTCTATTGAAGTCAATATCGAGTTTATCCCTCTTGAGTTATATTTTATTGTTAGGTGCCATTGTGATATTATAAGACACTAGAGACATTCACACAACCATCAACACTATATTTGAGTTTTTAGATAGTTTCTTGCTTTCATAGATTAGAAGATAGTTTTCTTGTTGTTGTAGGATAGATAGTCTTCTTGCTTTGGTAGATTAAAGAGTAGTTTGCTTATCATAGATTAAAGGTTAGTTGTTAATTCCTCTTGCTTTCAATTTAGTAGATTTCCTTTTGTAAATTAGAAATAGTTGTGGATATTAGTTTAAGAATAGAGTTCACTTATCTCTTAGCTTAGTTAGTTTCTTATT
>SNQJ01S0037612.1:0-30405 GCA_010110895.2 Picea sitchensis
TGCTTTGCTTCAACTTGTTCTATCATTCTACTCTATTTCAAGTCTTTTCCTCATCTATTACTCTTCTTTGAGTTTTATATCACACTGCGCACATTTTCAGTCTCACACTGCGCATATTTTCAGTCTCACACTGCGCATCCTGTGATTTTCCCTTTCTTATGGTTTAATTCAGTTTTCATCTAGAACAACCAACCACAGACAGTCTGTGTCTTTCTCTTTTATGCACCACACCCACAGCAGTTACACTTCGAATCTTTTGAGGCAAAAGAAAAATCGTCTAATCAACTGAAATGCCAACCGATTAGGAATCATTAATTAGTTTCGCTAACTGATTTGTAACTGATGAATTAACTATGAGAGAGAACAATATCCCTTCGATCATATTCATGTTTACCTACATCATTGGATGAACTTTATTAATCTTGCCTTTAAATCAGGTTTCGGCATTTCGGCATTCCTATAGCCAAGTGTCTCGACACTTCATGTCGCGATCTCTGAAACTCTAATATAGATCGTTTATGTGCTAGCTCCTTCCTCTATATGACCATGGCCATGACCAAGCGCTTATGCATAAAGTGATTTTCGCGAACTCTCATTTCGTGAATCTGGAGATAAGGCATCTCAACTCTCCAAGTCACAATCCCCGAAACCCTGAAATGGAGCTTATCGAAACTAACTCCTTCCCTTCTCATGACCATCGGCGATGACCATAGGCTGTGCCAAAAGGTGCTTCATATTTCACGAGTTTCCACACCATAATCCATTGACTCCAAGTCAGCGAAACTCCAATCGCTTGCCACTTGTCCTATGATTCAACGGTTCAGATCTGATCTTCATTCAACAGCTCAGATCATATCACGATTTCGGTGTTCTTGTGGTTATGTTTCTTGCCTCTCCAAGTCGCGATTCGTGAAACTCTAAAATGGAGTTGGAGTAACGGTCCAGATCACACCTTGATCTGACAACTACGATTAAATCACGATTTCGCATATAGTGATTTAGATGGTTATGTTTATTGCCTCTCCAAGTCGCGATTCATGAAACTTTGAAATGGAGTCGAATCAATGGTCCAAATAACACCTTGATCTGACGGCTGCGATTAAATCGCGATTTCGCATATCGCGATTTCGATGGTTATGTTTCTTGACTCTCCAAGTCACGATAGGCGAAGCTCCAAGATGGAGCTGGATCAATGGTCTAGAGAAAAACTCGATCTGATGGCTAAGATAGTTTTGTGATTTCTCATATCGCAAATTTGAGAGGTTAGGAAACCCCACTCCTTTGAATTTCCAGTCAGCGACATGATGATATTTTTCCATGTGTCTGCCTGAAGATGGACGGTCCTCCTTCTTTCGGGATTTTGTGAGCCCACTTCTCCTTTCACTTTAATGAGTGTGCAGGTTCTCCCTGATCCAACGATGGTTGAGTCTGGCACTCAGATATGATGCCTAAGATCTTTCCTCCTATTATGTTCATTCTTCTTGTCTACTAACAGATTTGGTGATCCTCCTTCTTTTGGGAATTTTGAATGGGATCCAATGATCATAAATGCTTCTCCTCCCGAGCTTACTTTGTTCCGCTTACTTTGATTTTTCCATCGATGATCTGCCAACAACCCTCTGCACTATCTCTTCTGAGCTTATTCAAATCTTCTCTACATCATCTTATCATAATGCCCATCTATTACATACTTTCTATACTCATGCCATCTTCATCGTTGTACTTGCCATCAATGAAAAGCATACAAGCATGCGTTGTCTGTTAAATATTTTCCAACAGAAGGTACTGACGGTCCTCCATGGAGGATTTTTGTGGATGGAAAAACCAGTGTCCATCGATGTCTAATTAATTATGTTCATCATGGGACTTCCATCAAATGGTGAGAAGCACGTTCAGTATATGGAAAAAAAAAACCAAGGAAAAGAAAATTGCGGAAGAAATGAAGAAAACATATGGAATAGAAAGAGGATCATGCAAAATTATCATAAAGAGGATCATTGACATAGCCACCAGGATGGAAACAAAGTTGATGGCATGCAAAATCCTTCGAAAGTGTCGCGAGGAGGAGGTCCCCATAGGATTTGTCGCATCTACAGCACCGTGTGCAAATGACACCATGTTGATTTGGGCCCCATACATATTAACTATGTTCATAGATGACTGCAAGGATGCATAGGACTTGGGGATCGAGTTCCACTATTCGTGGATCATCATGATAATAGTGCTAATCGAATGGAAAGATCCTACCTATTCATACTTTTTTGATAGAGTAGGATGATGTTGTGCAACACGTTACACATCATTTGGTAGAACTTCTGATTTAAGGTGGAGAAATGGAAACGCTAGCTCTTTTTCTCTGTATCTCAATGATATGCAAGATAATATAGCCAATACCTATAGAATAACTCCTGAAGTTCTCATACGGTACCAGGGGATAGCCAACTTCAAGGCTAAGTGACACAATATGTGGATCCAGGTGTGCAGGGATATAGACAAAGAATGGATATAACTTCGATTATGTGTCAATGTAGATGAAGTAGAATGGGAAATAAAGGACTGGAAGGATCATTGGAAGATCCTAGTCATCACCAAAGACATGCCCAATGGGGAATAAGTTGAAGAAGGGTCATCTAAGACATCTACAAGAGGAAGCATCATGGCCAATAAAAAAATGAAGTAGATGAGTCATGGCTCTAAGACAACACAACAAAAGAATGGTATCACCCCAAAGAAGGGTGAGAAGATAGGAAATAAAGATAGGAATGAGGGGGGACACAACAACATAAGGAACCTTGATGAAAACAACTTCACAAGATACAAGGCCACCCAAACAATCGATTATACATATAAGTGGGACGTGCAAGAAGGAAAAGGAACACAAGGACATCCCGGAATACACAATCATTAAGGATGATGTTGACTTAGTAGCAAAGAGGCTTCAAGACTGTGCGACAAAGGAATATGAGGAGGTCGCAAACTAACAAGAAAGAATCATGAAGGAGTTGGAAGATGTTAAGTAGGTCCTGGAATCCATACAAGCGGCACAAGAACAAGAGAGGGGATCAGAAACAATCCTGAGATCGACAGAGGCAGGGAAAAGAACCATGCAGAATGAGGAAGAAATAATCAAACTCATAGTGTAAGAAATTCCTAGCTTCCACATTACAACAAATATGCTACAGCTCGAGGAGGACATAGTGCAGACACCACTTAAAGACTTGGTGCAGGTTGATTTGGTCTTGGCTAAAATACCAACTAAGGCACTATACAAGTTATCATTAATAAGGATGATGTTGACTTAGTAGCAAAGAGGCTTCAAGACTGTGCGACAAAGGAATATGAGGAGGTCGCAAACTAACAAGAAAGAATCATGAAGGAGTTGGAAGATGTTAAGTAGGTCCTGGAATAGATACAAGAAACACAAGCACAAGAGAGGGATCTAAACAACCCGAGATCGAAGACAAGAGGCGCGTGAAAAGCTGGAACCATGCACGAGGAAGAAATAATCAAACTCATAGTGTAAGAAATTCCTAGCTTCCACATTACAACAAATATGCTACAGCTCGAGGAGGACATAGTGCATACCCACTGTGTAGCACTTGGTGCAAGTTGATTTGGTCTTGGCTAAAATACCAACTAAGGCACTATACAAGTTTCAAGTCAGTGTCACACAGGAAGTGCAATCATGATCTAGGGAAAATGTGACAAAATTGCAAGTCACCATAGATGGAAAGGACACACCCAAACATTGTGGTGGCAGTCAAGATGGAGATACACAAGGCAACTCAATGCATAGAAAACCTTGAGAAGAAGTTGAAGGAAGTCTTCACAAAAATTCCAGACAGTGCACATGAAGCCATGAGAAGTGTTGAAGAACACATTCAAATTATCGTGCAGATGCTTGAATATTATAAGAAGGATATCGAGGAAATCAAGGAAAAATTAAAACTAACAAATCTTCCCAAACTCCCAGCTGAAAGGGAACATAGGAAGCCTTGCAACTATAAATGATCGAAAGAGAAGCCAAAGAGGTCATAGAACGTTTTGACAGGACCACACACTTGTGGACAAATTTGGAGGAATACAAGAGGGTCCAACAATTGGACCAACAAGAGGAGAAATTCAACGTTGAAATACATCAATTGAAGTAGCGATAGAAGAACATGCATATCACAGAACACTTGAAAGGAATGCGGGAGATGAAGACCCTGTAGATAGAATTGAAGATTTCACATATCGCCAAGTAGGAAAGGCAATCCCAATTAGAACCTCTCGAAGAGAAAGCAACATAAATAATTGTTTAACTAGAGGAGGGGATGACAAGGATGACACAATTTGATGTAGAGAGCATGGAGTATCTAAAGGAACACATTACAACATAAATGGTAGAGGATCTCACAGAGAAAGTTGTGCAAGTGAAATACAAATGGGAGGAACTAGAAGGAAAGTTCCATGACTTAGAGAAGGTTTTGCAAGAAGAAAACATTGCATGAGTGGCTTAGGACGAGCCAAATGTGAGTGTTGGGGGCCTATTGGCACAAGCCTATTTTGGGAGAAATATCGGTTTTGGGAACATGCCTAATTTTGTAAGAGAAGGTCTAATTTTGGAGTGCGCACCTTAGGAGGCAGGAAATCAACATGTAGGAAAAGAAGGAAAATCAATGTGATGCACATTCAGACTGGCCTAACTATGTTAGGGTTAGGGTTTTTGAAAATATTGTAATGGCTATAAGCCAATAGAGTAGCATAAATAAAGACATAGGAGGTATAGGTTTGGGGTTGGTTCATAATATATTGAGTTTAATAAGTTTTGTTATGGTTATTGTGGTAGAGTGGAATAGGATAGAGTTTGAGGGTTAGGTCATAGGTTGTGTAGGCTAGTGTGATATAGTGAGCCTCCCAGAAGTTACTTACCCTCATTTAAATTATAATCTTGAAGATGTAATGCACACAACGCGGATTTTGTAGCAGATTAAATAAAAGAGCATAAGAGTAGTTCTTTATGGACGTATCCCTAGGAGGGGTGAACCATGGTAAAATATTATGTTCTATGTGTTCTGAATGATTGTCTTACTATTCTGTTAATCATCACTAAATAATGAATGGATAAAAATAGTTATAACAACATTCATGCATAAGTTAATGATGAATGAATCCTAGAAGTAGATAAATGATAAATAATGTTGATGCATAAGAAGAAGAATCAAAACACAATACCCAGTCATTCCTAGACTACAAACACCTGAGTATTACAGTCCCCCATAAAGCTATCTCAGGTGAGACTTTGTTTTTCTCTTTATGCACAACACTACCTTCTGGTTTACCAAGCGGGATGATAGTTTTGAGGGTTTTGTTGGAAACCTATTTGAGATCAAAACCCGGGTCAGCCCAAGTCACCAACATAGGGATTTTGACTAGTCCTAAAACTAGTTGTAAACGGGTGTTTTGGGAAAAACAGTCCTAACTTCTTCATAGAGAATCAAACTTATGTGAGACAAATTTCAATTAAAAGATAACAGGATGTAGTTTTTTTTGTGAAATTTTCAAAAGAAGATATCAAATATTTGTCATGTGGCATGTCGTACATGTCTTCTCTCTAGAATAGGCAAGAATTCAACAAGGTATGAAAGTTTCTCTATAACTCCTTTTCAGGAATGAGTCAAGGAGTGAAACTTGGAGAAATTTCACAAGACATATTGAAGAAGGTTGGGTACAATTTTAATACTTTTATTCATTAGAGTTACAAATTTATTCTTGTTGAAAGTTGGGGATTGTGACTAATCCAAAACACGTCCTGTGAGACTAAGGTAAAGGTTGATGAATATGTTATTCTCTTTTGTTTGAATTTGAGGAAGGTACGTAGGTCTATGATCACATACACTAGGTTAGCTAAGAGATGAGATGTTGTTGTGAAAGGTTGGAAGTGACAGGTTGTGGTGACAATATGATAGTTAAAATGATGGTATATCAATCCAGTGATAGGGATAGTGACATGTTGATGTGGTAGTGGCATATTGGTATACGTTTATATTTTAGGGAGGTAGGAAGGGGAAAGGAAAGGGGGTTGTATCCTTCTTCCAGTTGGATCTGGAAAATTAGGGAGTTGGAGATTTCTTCAAGTTGCAGTCTATAAATGGGGGGTTAGAGCCTCCTTCCAGTTGTAGCTAGAGAAATAGGAAGTTGGTGCTTCCAATGAATGTACTCTTTGATAAATAATAAAATCATTTTTTGTTTTTTTCCCACATTGGGTTTCCACGTAAAAGTTCTGGTGTATTGCGTTTATGTGATGTTTATGGTGTTGATGATATTTTGAATGATCATAATATTCATTGGAGGTTTTATATTGTGATTAAAAGTAATAATTGTGCTCATAATGATTCACCCCCCTCTCAATATTCCAACAATTGGTATCATATATGGTTCCTTCAAGAAACAATTGGTATCATGTATAAGATGGAAGTACCACGGCTCAATGGTCAAAATGGTCTAAAATATGAAATATGGAGCAACAAAATGAAATCATTTTTGTAGGCATAGGGATGTGATATTTGGAGATCAGTTGTGACAAGGTACAAAACTATAAAGAAACCTCTGAAGAATGTATCCAAGAAGGAATCGAAAAGGAACTACAAGATAACAATTGTTTTTTACGCAAAAGAGATTTGGGACAGACTATGCGATCTTTACATAAGGAAAGGAACAAAATAAAATGAAGCAGGTGACAACTCATATGATGAATAAGTCAACATAGAAAATTCCATTGAAATAGAAGACAATCATGAGATTGAAAAGGAAACGAATCATGAAGTAGAATCTAGTCGACAAGTAAGAAAACTTGAAGAAGAAATCATCTCCTTGAATATCCAACTTGAAGAGGAAAAGAGAATGGAAGAAGTCATGAAGAATTAGATGATGAATAAAGAAGAAGAGGTTGAGAATATTGAATAATAAGTTGTCATGTTGAGAGTAAAAGTTGTCAATCTTAGTAAAAATGTTGAAGAAGCATCCACATCATCAACAAATAAAGTTGAAGAGAAATGTCACAGGTTACCAGAAAGGAAGAATTAAGAAAGGTTAAGAGTTACACATAAGTACTTAAAGGAAGGAATCATGGTCAACAAGATTCCAAGAGGACGGATACCTTTTCAAGAAGACCATCTACTTTGAGACAACAAAGAAGATTCAACTATTTTCATGATCAACCAAGGCATCGATTCAAAAAGACTACATCACAAAGAGGATCATCTACTCCCAAGTATCAAAGTGTCTTTTATGGTTACTGTTTTTATTGTACGAACTTTGGACATAAATTTGTAGACTGCAGAGCCTATGGAATAAGTTTTCAAGAAAGTAGTTCTTATGTGGCTCCTCGCAATATTGAATGTTACAAATTCCACAATTATGGTCACATAGCTCGATATTGAAAAAGCATGATAGGACCATCCATGAAAGAAAACATTGATAATAGGTATCAGAAGGTTTGGAAAAGAAAAGAAAGACAAGAAGAGAAGATGAATGAAGAATGGGTCCTAGAGATCACAAGATTTGAAATAGTACGAGAAAGACTAGAAAAACAAGTGAAATAAGAACAATTCTCAAGGATTGTATTATCATAACTTGCAGCAGTGAAAGACCATAATGCGCAGAAGGTAAAGGAAGAGATGGCCCCATAAATTGCACTCTCAGGATACATAGTAGTACGAGATCATGATGAATCCACGTGAAAAAGGGAAGATGTTAGAATCTAGGAAGAAAGTGTTAGAATTCAGGAAGATGATGAATCCATAGATAAAGAATAAGACTACTATGTATTATCTTGGATTCCTCAATTGTTTTGAGCCATCCAACTTGCAGAATCTTAGGTAATATGAATATTGAATAGAGGGATTTTGTGTAGTAGTTGTTACAGTTCAAAGATCTATCCCTCAGACAACATGAAGTGTTTTGGAGTGGTGTTACATACGTTTGGTTTGGAATGGTTCGATGACATAGGTATAGGATGTCCTATGATAGATTGATTGGTAAAGAAATAGTTTTTTCGGTTTGAGAGGTATGTGATGATTCGTTGCAACAGATTCAGATAAGTCTTCAGAATAGTGAAGTGATAGATGGGTTAGCATTGTGGATAGTTAAGTAGCAGAGTCATGAAAAGTATGGGTCACATGAACAAAGATGGACACTTAGTAGGATTTGATGGATATATGTTAGTGGATGAGAGCATGAGTTCAGGACAGATTGGTTTAGAGACTAACTCAGAGACAGTTGGATGTTTTTTATAATGAAATGTTTGAATGCTTTTATATATGTCAATGATTTACAAGAGAAAACACCAATGGACAAAAAGTGCAAAAGGAAGAAGGTAAAAGAAGACCTACATTTGATCTACATGACATCTTGCAAAGAATTCAAGGGGAGATAAATATTCAAAGAATATATCAGAAGACTGAATATAGGTAGAGCACCACCAAGGAAATCTCGGACAGGGAAAGCAACCCCAGAGAGATAGTTACCATTTTTTCCTAGGATATCAAACGAGGACTAAGAGAAAGATCCAGAGAGAGAGAACATAAACATGTGAAGAGAAAGAATAGAGAAACGAAGATAGGGGGAGAAGCCCCAAGGGAGATACCCTTTTTCATTGATGTCAAATGTGGAGAGATAGAAACATTGATCCAACTTGAAGAAGAAATAAAACTCGAAGAAGAAATCATCTCCTTGAAGATCTGACTTGAAGAGGAAAAGAGATCAAAAGAAGTCATGAAGAATCAAATGATGAAGAAAGAAGAAGAGGTTGAGAAGCTTGAATAAGAAGTTGTCATGTTGAGAGTAAAAGTTGTCAAACTCGGTAAAAACGTTGAAGAATCATCCACATCATCAACAAAGAAAGTTGAAGTGAAATGTCACAGGTTATCGGGAAGGAAGAATGAAGAAAAGGTTAAGAATTATGCAGAAGTAATTAAAGGAAGGAATCATGGTCAACAAGAGCCTAAGAGGAAGGATACCTTTTGGAGAATACCATCTACTTTGAGACAACAAATAAGATTCAAATATGATCATGATGAGCCAAGGCATGAATTCAGAAGGACTAGATCATAGAGAGGATCATCTACTCTGAGGTATCAAAGTGTCTTTTATGGTTACTGGTTTTATTGTATTAACTTTGGACATAAAGCAGTAGACTACAGAGAATATAGAAGAAATTCTCAATCAAGTAGTGCTTATGTGGCTCCTCACAATATTGAATGTTACAAATGCCACAATTATGGTCACGTAGCTTGATATTGCAAAAGAGTGATAGATCCATCCATGAAATAAAACATTGATAATAGGTATAAGAAGGTTTGAAAAAGAAAAGAAGAGTAGATGAATGAAGAATAGGTCCTAGAGATAGAAATATTTATAATAGTACGTAAAATACTAGAAAATCAAGTGAAAGAAGAACAAGTCTCAAGGATCGAATTGTGATCATCCACAAAAATGCAAGGTTGCAAAGCATGTAAATGAAGAAAAGGTCCCATAAATCACACTCTCAAGATACATAGTAGTACAAGATCATGATGAATCAACATGCAGAAGGGAATATGTTAGAATCCAGGAAGAAAGTGTTAGAATTTAGGAAGATGATGGATCTCCAGACGAAGAAGAAGACTACTTTTCATTAGGGTGGATTCCTCCATTGTTCTGAGCCATCCAATTTGGAGACTCCCAGTTAATATGAATATTGAACAGGGCGAGTCTACATAGAATTTATTACAGTTCATATATCTATTCTTTAGACAACATGAAGTGTTTCAGAGTGGTTCGATGATAGAGGTATAGGATGTCATATGACATATTGGCTGGTAAAGGAATAGTTGTTTCAGTTTGAGATGCGGGTATGGGATGATTAGTTTCCATAGATTTAGAGAAGTCTTCAGAATAGTGAATTCATAGATGGGTTAGCATTGTGGATAGTTAAGTAACAGAGTCATGAAAATTATGGGTCGCATGGATAGGGATTGATACTTGGGAGGATTGGATGGATATATGTCAGTGTATGAGAGCATGAGTTCGGGACATATTGGTTTAGAGACTAACTCAGAGACAGTTGTATGCTTTTAATAATGAAATATTTGAATGTGTTTATATATGTCAATGATTTACAATAGGAAGCACCAATGGACAAAAAATACAAAAGGAAGAAGGTACAGGAAGACCTACATTTGATCTACATGACATCTTGTAGAGAAGTCAAGGGGAGATAAATAGTCAAAGAAGAGATCATAAGAGTGAACATAGGCAGAGTATCCCCAATGAAATCTCATACAAAGAAAGCATCCCCAGAGAGATAGTTACCCTTTTTTCCCAGGATATCAAAGGGGGGGTAAGAGAAAGATCCAGAGAGAAAGAAAAGAAATATGTGAAGATAAAGAACAGAGACATGAAGATAGGGGGAACAGCCCCAAGAGAGATATCATTTTTCATTTATGTCAAATGAGGAGAGATAGAAACATTAATGAGGATTGATGGGAATAGGGGGAGCATGAGCATGGTGTTTCCATGTCTAAGTGTTTCCATCAATGTTGGTGTTTCCATCAATGCCAAATGGGGAGAATGTTGGACAATTCGTTTGGACAGTTGGTTGTCATTGATGTCAACCCTTGGAGAGTGGTCTTAGATATTGATGCCAATCATTGGAGAAGTATGGAATCCCAAATATGTGGATGAGATCGTTGGACAATTGGTTTTCATGTTATAGGTTTACCATTGATATTGACACATTGTTAAGGTAAACACTTGGTATATGGTAGCACATGGATAGATACATCTCTTGGTTATGATGGTACTTGGTTGAGGTACACCATTGGTATTACTTGTTTGGAATATCCTATGGTACATGGTTTATGGAATTATATGATTGATGTGCATGGTTGGTGCATGGTATAATTTCAAGGTACATGGTTGATGCATGGTACAGTTTGGTACATGGTATGGTACAAGAACATATCTTGTGATGGTATGTTTATTTCAGTACATTCTTGGTAGAGGCATGTATTGGTAATGGTGGAATGGTATGACTTCAATACATGCTTGGTAGAGTGCATTGGTAATGGGCGGACATATGATTAAGATGTCCCTTGGTGTATGATTCATGTGAGAGGATGTAGTGAGAGGTTGGTCATGGAACCCATAGTTGATTGAGGAAAAAGGTCATAAAGGATGGTGTGAATGGAGATAAATCACTCATGGATGGTTATTCCTCATCATTCCATTTCCATTTATAGGTGGTACTCCATGTAGTTTCTCATGGTTGAGTATATATGGCTCTGTGAATATGGATGACCCTCAAGAATACTCTAGAGGTCTCTAGAAGGTCCTCAAGAAGCTTGACTAGTCAAAGTGGTTGCAACAAGGATTAATTAATTGTCAAAAATTATTAATTAATTATTTCATGTTATTAATTAATTATTGAAAAAGATAAATTATCTAAAGTTTATATGTTGGAACATTGACCCTTGAACAAAGTTTCATGTTGAAGAAAAGTGTCAATAAACAAAATATAACAAGTTTCATGTGAGTTGCATGTGAGTTTCATGCCATCATGAGTGTCATGGAAGTTGCATGTCATTAAGAAATTTCCCTTTAAAACACAAAGAATAGTCAATTGCAAATCAATTCTATAAAATCACTTATAAGGATATAGGTTGGATATTTTAGGGAGTTAGGTGAATTTCACAGGGAAGGTGAGGTAAATAAGGCCAAAAATTCAAGGGAGGATGAAGTTTTTGATGATGTGTTGTAAGGTATGTTATTTACTGGTCATCTTATTATTTTCGCTATAACTATTTTTATAGAATGATTCATATAGTGAAAAGAGGAGGCTGTTTAGAAGACATATCAAGGTACATGTGGTAGAAATTTCATCTTCTGGATTGTTGTACTTTTGGACATACACTCTATGGAAGATAGGGATTTTGACTAGTCTTGAAACTAGTTTTAAAAAGGTGTTCCTGGTAAAACAGTCATAACTTATTCATAGAGAATCAAACTAATCTAAGAATAATTTCAATGGAAATATTACAAGATGTAGTTTATTTTCTGTTATTTGTAGAATAAGATATCAAATATTGAGCATGTGGCATTCCATACAAGTTATCTCCCTAGAATAGGGTAGAATTCAGCAATGTATGTCAGTTTCAGTATAACTCCTTTTCAGGAATGATTCAAGGAGTGAAACTTGGAGGAATTTCAGAAGACATACTCAATAAGATTGGGTACAATGTTTTGAACTTTATTCATTACAAGTACAAAGTTATTATTGTTGAAATTTATGTTTTGTGACTAATCCAAAACTAGTCTCGTGAGATTGAGGTAAAGGTTGATGATGATGTTATTCTCTTGTTGATGAAGTTGAGGAAGGTAGGCATGTTTGTTATCACATACACTAGGTCAGCTACAATATCATAGGTTGTTGTGATAGGTTGACAATGACATGTTGTGGTGACAGGTTGACAGTGACAGTGATAGTATATCAGTCCAGTGACATGGATAGTGACAGGTTGATGCGGTAGTGAAAGATTGGTCTACATTTATATTTCGGAGTGGTTGGACGGGGAAAGGAAAGGGGGTTGTATCCTCCTTCAAGTTGGAACTGGAAAATTAGGGAGTTGGAGCTTCCTTCAGGTTGCATCCTATAAATCGGGAGTTGGAGCCTCCTTCCAGTTGTAGTTGGAGAAATAGGAAGTTGGTGCTTCCAATGAATGTACTCTTTGATAAATAAGAAAAGAATTATGTGGTTTTTTCCTGCATTGGGTTTCCACATAAAAGTTTTGGTGTACTATGTTTATGTGATGTTTATGGTGTTGATGATATTTTGAATGCTCATAATATTCATTGGAGGTTTTATATTGTGATTAAAAGTACTAATTGTGCTCATACTGATTCACCCCCCCTCTCAATATTCCAATATTATGCCTCCTCTTTTTTCATCCAAGGAAGTTATCATGTTAAAGTCCCCCCCAATAATCCAATGATGATCTCCTATGATGGCTTTAAGGGACTGCAAGCTATTGAGAAAGGATTCATTAGTTGGGATCGAGGGTGGACTGTAAACATTAGTTATAAATCCATAGGAGGCAGTTCAAATGATATGGAAGTGGTAAGTTCAGCAGGGTTCCATAGGATGGCAAGGCCTCTTGCAACCCTCATTCCATTAGTGGCAATGACTTGAGAATGTTTCCAGAATTTGAGGACCAGAGTATCAAGAAGAATGACAGAAAATTTAGTTTTATAGAGAAGGATCACAGTAGGGTGTTATTTTATAATGATTTTATTCATCATCATATGCTTGGATTTTCCATTGAGAACTCTAGTGTTATATTAAATAATTTAGTCATCATGGTGATTCTTCCTGATTTAACCAACATTTCGCTGAGTTCTTGAAGAATTTGTTTGTTACTTTTCCTTCCTTTATTATTCTCCTCTTTGGAATACTTAGCAATATAATTCGAGACATGAGCTTTAATACCTAAAGTAGAGGAGGAGGAGGTTGGTTTCCCTTTTTATTGAGTTGAATGTCATTCTTTAATTTTTACCAGAGCATCTTTGACCATTTGTATTTGTTGTTCTGGTATTGAATTAGGGTCTTGTTGCCTCCAAGTTGTCACCAAGGATTGTATATCTAGTTCAGTTAGCTCCATTTCTCCCCCATCATATGATTTCCCTTTTTCCTCTTTAGTATTTCTCATCTCTGTGTTTGGATATTGAATGTTTTTTTATTCCATTTCCATAATCTTTCTACACTTTTTTTTCTCTTCATGGTCCTTGTCTATGTTTTGAGATGCTTCCTAGATAATTTCATATTCATCTAATGGAGTGATAAATTATTGAGAGTCCTCTTGGGTTCTCTGAAGAGTATCAAACTTATTGTGGGTTGTTATTTTGGGATGATTTGGTGGGGTTGTTCATTTTTTATTGTTGCATATTTTGGTATTCATTGTTTTAAATCCTTCTACATCTCTTGTTGTATTGGCCTTGATGATTGGCTATTGTTTGTGGATAGGGAAATATTTGAACAAATTTTCACGCTAATGACATTTACGACATCTAAACGAAATATGTTCATAATATATGGTTGTAACCATTCATTATCTTGATAACAAAGATAGATTGAGTCTGGAATCACTTGAGAGACATTGATGTAGGCATAGATTATTTCATAATAAGTGTATTTACCTGTTTTGGTTATTTCTAACAATTTGACAAAGGATCCTAGAGAATTTCCTATTCCCTCCAAGATTTCCTCCTCCCAATATTCCTGCGATAAAGAATAGATCATGATCCATACTAGAGCTACCCTGAAATATTGTTTTTCTAGGATAAATTGTTCAGTCTAGGGATAGAGAAAGAGACCTACTGAGTTGAATAAGTAAGAACCATTCTCAAAGACTTTGTCCATGTCTTCCATGCTTCCATGAAAAATCCTTTGGATCCTAGTTTGAGTTTGATTTCCCCTTTTGTCTTCTAGCAAGTCTAGATCCACCAGTCGAGGGCCTTTTATAAGGGTCAGATACCCATAAATTTTCCTATTACAACATGATATTTCTCATTATGGATATATTTTCCAATGTTATTCGTAGTTATTTCATATTCTAGGACTTTATATTTTTTTAGGATACATTTCCCACTTATTTTCTAAATATTCTTTTCTTGGCTCGAGGTTAAACCCATGGTGTTAGCATCAATGTCCTTTTTTGTCCCTGCTCCTTCCACTCCCTTTGTTGTTTCTAACAAGCTATGATTTCCAGAGCTCTACGAGTTTTGGTTGGTGATCTAATTTTTTCTAACTTGTTGTGTTGTTTAGTGGTCTGTGAAGTGTGTGGATCTCCCTTACGAAAGAATGTTGTGAGAGCCCCATGGCAGGAGGGAGAAAATATCTCTCCTGCAGCTGCCACCATTTTGGGAGTTGCAGGTGTGATGGGAAGTGATAGGCTTTGGAAGGAACCATAACATAGCGAAACAACTTGATGAGTTCATTCACCCAACCTTCTTGTTCAAGCACTGTTGTTATTTTTTCTTCTCTCCCTCTTCCTATTCATCAAAAATAAAGTTTGTAAAAACTTCCTATAACCCCCATACAAATTTCCTCTAGTTCCCAATAGCATTGACTGCTCACTCTACCCAATGTTGATCACTTCTTCCCCATTCTTTCCAATAACTATAGGATGTAACTCTCACACCCACCATCTAGCATGAATTTAATGATTGATCTCTCATGCACTCAAACAAAAATACGACTTCTCCCCCAAATGTTAGTAAAATTCAAAAAATAGGTTTTTATTAATACACGTAAACCATTCTCCCCTTGTAACGCTCTTAAATAATATCTCTTCTCTTTTGGAAAAATCAACCCTCATCTTTGTCCATATTCCCAGTAGTTGGAAGCACATTATTTTTATTAAAACAGGAAATACATTTCACATATTACATTACTTGGTCATAGCCATATTTATATCTACATTATGCATTAATTAAATCAAACATTATAGTGGGGATGTTACACCCTTCCATTCCAGAAAGGAATGTGGGGAAAATTCTCTGGAAAAGTGACGAAAGAGGAATTCTTCGAATATCAACTTTAATATTATGGATGACTTGAAAAAATTGTAGATTACCCTCCCATTTTTGGAAGTGATGAATATTCCCCAACAAAACAAAAATATACTCAAAGTATTGAAAAGTGGAGACGAGATTGATACAAGAGTAGAGGCAGCAGTTATCAGTAATCAACAACAACATTATTCCCCCTTCATGACAATGTGGGAAAAAATCCTTCCTTTGTATATATATTTCGAGACACCTGAGTTGATATTGCATAATGGTATAGTAGATAGTGGTGCCACTAATAATATAATTCCTCTTTCCATAATGCATGCAATTGATTTGGAATGCACTAAGTATTATGAAAAGGGAGAAATTGTATATGCAATTGATTCAAGAAAGGTCCCAACATATGGAGAAATCAAATATTCTAGTGCATGGATAGGCCTTGCACCTCATGTCATAACAATTTTTACTATAATTGTTGTATACTTACTGACAACATCTGGTGTTGTATTAGGAAGAGTGGTGATTTCCCTTGGGAGGATACATAACGAATGATGGAATTTTCATGATGTTTCCAAACAAATATGGAGGTATTATGAGGGTTCCTCATGAATAATTAAATCCTCTTCCATTCAATAAGAAAGAAAATGAAGTAGTGGTTGATTACATCGATGTCAATCATGGAAATTATACCATTTTTTTTTTTTCTGAATATGACATCAATATTCAAAATAATGATGAATCCCCCTTCCAAGGATTTTGGAAAACTTTCTTTGATAGTTCTTCCTCAAAAGTTGGATCTGGAGTAGGTGTGGTTTTTAAAAGTCCATAAGGAGAATTGCATCCCAATGCATTTCAATTACAATTTGAATGTACAAATAATCTTGAAGAATATGAAGCTTTGATCCAAGGATTAACTCTTTCTCATTAGATGGATATTATTGATCTCATAGTCATGGGAGACTCAGAATTCAAAATTAATCAAGTATGGAAAAGATAGAATACCAAGAAAGAGATATTGAAGGTTTATGCTGAAAGAGTCTAGGGTATCATCCAAATATTCAACTCTTTTAATGTATCGTTCATTAAAATATAAAGAAACCAAAGGTTTTCTTCATTGGTAGTATTAGCTTCACTTTTTAATCCAGAAATATCAAACAATTCATTCTAGGTCAAGGTGATTTTTCGACGTCTATCCCAAACAACCAAAAATTTTGGCGAACTTTTGAAAACAAAGAACATATTGTTGAGTATCTTGTAAGGAAACGTGATAATGAAGAAGAGTCTACAGAAGATCAAAATTCCAAATATCTTAATCTTGGAAGTGATTTAGAGGAACCAGTTCTCCTAGAGTCATTTATTACCTAAGATGATCAAATCATGAAGGGAAATATAGGAGAATAGATTTCACTCAGAAGGGTTCAAGAATCTCTGAAATTAAATATTGGAACACCAGAGAACATAATATTTTTGAACTTGGTTAGTGCATGTACCAAGGGTGACATTAACCAGTATGTTGAACTCTTCAAAGAATTTTATGATATTTTTGGATGGACATATGATAATATTTGTAACACACCTAACCCCTTATGTACCTTTTTAAGGAATGGGGCATCAAAATTTAACTTTCCTTAAACATATAAAATCCTTTGTCTGAGGTCTTCATCCTCTTCTACTCACACGTAATGTTCTAACGGCTACTACCAGGCTCAAATCTGAGCTATGGGTTGCAATTTATGGCCTCCCAAAGTTCTTCAGGCATTTTATCAGACATGGGCCATGTGGCTCCACCTCATTCATATCATCCCCAAGTTCCTACATCCATGAGGAGGTTCGTTCACCATTCAATCCAACGGTGGGACATGATATTCATTTAACACGTGATTTAGAGCGAAGTTTATCATTCAACATTTCAGCGTTGAATGTCTCTTCTCCTTTCTTCATGCCTATCCTTTGGAGCCCCGAATTCCTAAACTCCCAAAGGAGTCTGAAATCTATCCATGTGGCTCTAGCCTTTGGGCATTTCGACTTACCCATGACACTGCATCCCAAACCTATGGATTCCCAAAGTTTTGGACTCCTGAAGGGTCCACCCTCACACATGGTGACATGCTAAACACATGGGAAAGGACAAGTAGGTCCCGAGCACTCCACTCGTTGAATGGGCTAAGTAAGCAAGTTACACGGGTATATGCGGCAAGGAAGAGATAACATGTGGCCCCTACTGGGGTAAATCGTGTCACATTTTAATGGGCATGTAGGGTCTGCAAAATGTATCAATCCATGTGACATGTGGCATGTAAAACATGGGTCCATGTCTACCTAGGTGATGTCAGTGTGCCACGTCACTCTGAATTGGTGGAGTTACTACACCCTTAGATATCATGGTCTAGATGCATCCATGTAGATCCTTTGATCTACTGCTTCTGTTACTTCGTAACTTCGACGTTCAGGGGATCCATGGTGTGACTTCCTCCTTTCTCCCAAAGTGGTCAGCGTTGGGCTGACCATAGTCTAGATCTAATAGTCAGGGGAGGTCCTGAAGCATCCTCGGATCAAGGGTCCACGTTACTTTGCAACTCTAACATTTAGAGGTTTTAACTGCTCCAATATGCAATAGTTAGGAATGCACGAACTCCAAACTAGTAGATAAAACATATGACGCTTATCTCAGATCAATGACCTATGTCTTCTCCAGGCTCCAGGCTTTAGAGCTTTCCACGCCTTATGCCACACTTCCTTCCAGAGTTTTGAACTCCGAACACATGAAGGACCTTGATCAAAAATCCATGTGTCCTCAATAATGAGTGGTCGATATATACTCTCACCTTCGGTAGTTCTTGACCCAAAATGAAACACACCTCATATTTTCTAGAGCATCGAACTTTGAACCACGCTCTATCCCTTGCCACGTGCACCTAGCACCAATGACCATGATTTTCTTCAACCTTCAGAGATTCAAGAAACTTACGTGTTCTTGTGTTTATACTTCGATACCGTTGGATAAACATACTTCGAGATAGCAATTTATATATGTAAATGCATCCTTGTACTCTCAATTATCTATATTAACTTAGCGACTCCAGTATTCAAGATTTTTATCATTAGACTACCTCTATTCTCCCAAAGTGGGACTTCACCTAAGTACTTAGCGCTACCCCTACACTAGGTTCGATCTAACGACTGAGAGAGATTTCCAATGGATTCCCAAATCCACAGCCCTCATCAATTTGCGACTCCAGCCTTCAGTTTTTTTCTATGATTGTGAAGTCATTTGTCCCAGAGCTATGAATTCTCGGAGTTCTAAAGCCAGAATAGCTTCCCTCATTTAAGCTTAGCAAGCGGTTTCCAACCCAGGGTCATATGGAACCTTATCGAATTCCATGGGCTAAACTCAACCTTTAGCGGATATTTGATTAAGGTTGGGGCATGAACCCTTGGTCTCTTGAGTGGCTGGGTTGAAGGGTGCAACTTTTAGTCACTGGACATAATTTCTAGTTTAGGGACAAGGTAATCTCGAGGAATCAACGAGATTGTGGAAGTTCCATAAAGTCCACCTCAACTCTGGAACTGTGACGTAAATCCTTGGGGAAAAAACCTTGAGGGTTTTTTCGACCGGACCAAAGGCCAATATTGTTTCCTTACAAACATTCAAACACAATAATTTACACAAGGATGGTAAACACCATTATCATCAATTTCATGCAAGGAAAAAGTTATCACATTTACATATAATCAAATCATGAATTTTGATTATAGTATATAGGGCATAAAAATACTTATCTATTACATTCAATCACCAACCGAGTGACTATGGGTGTTCTCATTTCCACCCAACCATAGGCTCAGAGGAATTCATTCTTAGTGTTTTGGCCACCCCTGTGTCAAGCCATGATATCACTAGGGAAATTTGTGTAGTTTCTCAGAGGTTCTTTCTTGATGCAGACCCCCTATCCCTCCTAAGGTCTGTGCGACCTCCTGGCCAGGATCTTCTAGTTCGAGAGCCAAAATGGATCTTCTAGTTCCAAACTAGAACCCTTCGAAATGAACACACAGGTCCCCCTACAAACGCTCAGTCGACTTTTCCGAGCACCAAGCACGGGCTTCCACAGTACACGACCAAGAGCCGTGACCGCACCCTTATCCTTCCTACCTTTTGCTATTTCATGATTCGGGGTTTGAGAGACAAGGACCTCTATCCTTCCAACTTTCTATACCTGAGATCATGATGTGGGCCAATGGTCTAGATCTACCTATGATCGATGGTTCAAGTTGGGGTTTAGAAGCACCAAGAACCCTTCCTCCCAGCTCGTGATGCCCGAGTTCACGAACTGGACAGTCTTCGCTATCTTGCGATCTTGTGACTTGGGGTTTTGAAGCACCAAGAACACTGCCTCCCAGCTCATGATGCTCGATTTCATGAAATGGATAGTCCTTGCTATCTCATGATCTTGCGACTCGAGGTTTTGAAGCACCAAGAACACTTCCTCCCAACTCGTGATGTCTGAGTTCGCGAAGTGGATCGACCTCGCTATTTCGTTATCTCATTGCTCGGGGATTTGGGAGACAAGAACTCTATCCTTCCAGTTTGTGATACCCGAGATGGCGAGGTGGATCAACGGTCCAGATCTGTCTGACATCGATGGTCACTATTCCTCCTGAGATTTTACTCGCTTCAGACTTAGAAGATTTTCTAAGTCTTCGAAGACTCGGTCTTCGCTTCTTCCAGAGAATGAGTCCCTGGATTTCTATAACACTTCCCGAAGTGTTTTCCCTCCTGAGATTCGCCTTCTATAGGCCTCGAATTCTCGCGCACTCCTTGCGTCTAAGGGATTTCAACAACTTGGATCCAAGGGGTTTCTCACCCAGAGATTCCTCCTAATATCCTGGTGTTCTCTCCTCGCTCGATGCACACCTTTCAGAGCTTTAATGAAGAGAAACAATTAAAACTGGAAAACTCACAGTTCCATCCACTTGTTCATGAAAAAAGAAATGATAGGAAAATGCACACAGTCCACACACCATACATTTGGATCAATTTTCCATTCTTTTATATTCACAAGTGCCCAATGGCTACAGAATACATTCAAAATTACAGTAACTCAAAACACTGAGATCTTTTACTAACTCCCAGTTATATCTTATAGCTAATTTCTCTCTGTATTCCATCTCTCTCTATTACAGCCCTTTGTAATACCACCCCCTTATAACTGGCATACAAACTTCTACTTAACTAAAAAATGTTTCTAGGGTTTCCCCTGGCTACTTGCCTACCTAAAATTCATACTACGCTATCTTAGTCAAGTCGCACTCCAGAGCTGAAGTGGAAACTCCTTCTCTGATTACAATTTCAAAACTTGCCTCAAGGGGTAAAATTAGACACCGGTTCAAGTGTGCCTCCAAAGGTGAATTCTGACGCTGACTGAAAGTGAATTTCAAAATCGGATACAACTGTCAACGTTGAATTTCTGGGAATAATTCTCATGTGTTGAGTAGTTCCACCTCTGTGTTATTTCCAACGATGCTCCTGCTTCATACTCCCCTTGAAAAAAATTCATGGACTCATGTCCATGAGCTCCTCTACTGACTTTCCCTACTTCTAGATAGCATCTTCATTTTCCCAACTAGCATCTTCTATTGGGCATCCCTTCCATTTGACCAGATACTCAAAGTAAGTCTTCCTCCTGGTCTTCTTGTCAATCCTCTAATCCATAATCTTCTCCATCTAAAGCTTCTCTGCCACAGGCATCTGCTTCTCCCATCCCTCCTAAGGGTTGCACGACCTCCCAGTCATGATCTTTTGGTTCGGGAGCCGAAATGGCTCTTCTGGTTCCAAGTCTCTCAACTCAGACACTCCCCTGAGTTGCATTCCATAGAGTATTTGGAATGTACTCCTTCCAGTGCTTCTATTTGGTGAGTCATTGTATGAAAATTCTGCTTGTGGCAGAATCTGATCCCACTGGTTATGGTGTTCAGTAACCAGACTTCTCAATAAGTTCCCCAAACTTCTATTTACCACCTCAGTCTGCCCATCTCTCTGAGGGTGATAAGCTGAGTTGAAGGACAAATATGTCCCCATATTCTTCCACAATGTTCTCCAAAGGTGACCAACAAATTTTGTGTCTCTGTCTGAGACAATTCTCTTGGGTAGACCGTGAAGTCTCACAACTTCTCTGAAAAATAGATTTGCAACATGTGTTGCATCACTAGTCTTCTAGCATGGGATGAAATGTGCCATCTTTGAAAACCTATCCACCACCACAAATATGGAATCGAATCCCCTTTGTTTTCTTGGCAATCCCAACACAAAATCCATGCTTATTGCATATCAAGGCCTCTCTGGTATTGGCAATGGTTGATATAATCCAGTGTTCTATCTTTTCCCCCTTGCATGTTGATAGATCCTACATCTGTTCACAAACTTTATCAATTCTATTCCCATACCTGGCCAATAGTATGAGTTGCTCAATTGTGCAAACATTTTATCATGGCCGAAATGTCCAACCAATCCTCCACTATGCTTCTCCTTCAGAAGGTTGTCCCTCATTGAGCATCTTAGTATGCACAATTGATTTCCTCTCAACAACAATCCTTCCTGAACCATATACTTTGTCCACTAACTTCTATCTCTCAATACAGGGCTTGTACATGCTTCGTAGGTCTCCTTGAAATCTATATCATCACAATACATGTCCTTAAGGTGTTCAAACCCTAAGGTCTTCACCTGGAATTCCTACATGATCAAATATCTCCTGCTTAATGCATCAACAACCTTGTTAGCATTCCCAACAATATGTTTTATGACAAAAGTAAAATTTTGCATAAATTCAACCCATTTTGCATGCCTCTGGTTCAGTTTTTCTTGTCGGGTTATGAATTGTAAATATTGGTTATCGTTGTACAAGACAAACTCTTGCGGGACAAGATAATGCCTCCATTTATTCAATGCTTGAATTATGGCATAAAACTCCTTGTCATATGTGGAGTATTTCCTCTTAGTCTCATCCAGCTTCTCGCTGAAATAGGCAACAGGTCGATTGTCCTAACTCAGAACCACTCCTATTGCAAATCCACTTGCATCACATCTTACCTGAAATGTCTTCCCAAAATTCGGTAAGACCAGAATTGGTCATTTCGTCATCTTCTCCTTTAATATATTGAAGCTCTTTTCAGCCTCCTCTGTCCATTTAAAAGACTTGTGTCACTTCTTTATTGTATCCATCATGGGTGCACAAATCCCACTGAAGTCTCTAATGAACTTTCTATAAAAACTGTCTAAACCATGAAAGCTCCTTACCTCGAACATGCTCCTTGGTGACAGCCACTCCCTGATCGCTTTCACCTTCTCTAGATCCATCGTCATTTCATTCAAAGAGATCATGAAACCCAAACAAATGAGTTATGTCTTCACAAAAGAGGAATTCTTCAAATTGATCAGCATTTTCTCCTACTGTAGCCTCCTCATTACTAGCGTTAGGTGCCTCAAATGCTCCACTTTAGTCCTACTAGAGATCAGTATATCGTCTAGATATACAACCACGAACTTGCCAATGAAATCCTTTAGAATTTCGTTCATCAACCTCATAAAAGTGCTCGTGACATTCGCTAATCCAAATAGCATAACCAGCCACTCATACAGACCTTCATTCATCTTAAAGGTTGTTTTCCACTCATCACCTTCTCTCATCCTATTCTGGTGATATCCATTTTTCAGATCTATCTTAGAAAAGAAATTTTCTCCACTTAAGCAATCCATTAAATCATCCATTCTCGGTAAAGGAAATCTATACCTGATGGTGATCTTGTTGATGGCTCTCAAGTCTATGCACATTCTCCATCCTCCATCTTTCTTTAGGCTTAACACAGTTGGTATTGTGCATGGGCTCAAACTTTCTCTGACTAAACCCTTATCCAGCAATTCTTGGACTTGGTTCTTCACCTCCTCATTTTCTTGAGGTGTTAATATGTACCCTTCCTTGTTCGGTAGGCTTTCTCCTGGTATCAAGTTGATATTATGACTGATACTCCTAATGGGCGGCAATGAGTTTTGCAACTCATCCACCACTATATCAACAAAATTATCCAGCAGCTCCTGAACTTCTTCAAGAAAATCATCCACTGATGTAATCGTAAGGATGACTCTGGGATTCCTCACCATAGCGAACTGCATCTACTATTCTTCCTTGAATTCTTTCAGGAGTTCCTTCCCACTCATGAGAAGTATGCTTGTGTTGGCTTCCTCTTTTGCTCTCTTCTCCTCCATTGGCAGCAACATATGCATCCTACCATTCTTCTCCAATGTATATGTATTCTTTCTTCCATCGTGAGTGACATTTCTGTCAAACTACCGTGGTCTTCCCAACAAAATGTGGCATACATCCATGGGAATTACATCACATAGGATTTCATCTTTATATCCTCCTATTTTAATTTCAACCAGGCATTGTTTAGTGATAATTACCTAGTGTCCTTTTTGCAGCCATGAAACTTTGTATGGCCTTGGATGTGTAGTTGTCTTCAACTCCAATTTCTCCACCATMTTTGTGGATACTAGGTTGTCATTACTCCCACTGTCAATGATCACCTTTCATACTTTTTCCTTAGTCTTGCAAGTTGTCCTAAAGAGATTKTTTCTCTGCAYTGGMTTTTCAATTTATGCACTTGGTTTTAAGAGAACTTTTCTCAACATCAGGGATGCTCCATCCTCTGCTCCCTCTGCCTCAACATCTCTTCATTGTGTTTCTAATATGTGAGATTCTCCTCCTTCCTTCTTCTTCTCATTCCCAAGACATGTGTCCTATCTTTCCATAGGCATAACATCTTACTCCTCCTCTGCCTCTTCCTCTAGAAGAGTTACTTCCACAACTCTATCTCCCTCGTGAACTTCCTCCTCGTTCTGAGTGATTGTGTGGTTTCTCAACCTCATCCTTAGACTGATGTGCTCTATCATGGTTAAATCCCTTGTTTTTTCTTGGGACCGAGATTTTACCTCTTCCTCGTTGGTTTTTTTTTTTGGCCAGCTTCTCCTCTGCCTTCAACACAAACTAATAAGAATCTTCCACAGTCCTGACTGACATCATGCTAAGCTCGTCCTAGATTTCATATCTCAAGCCATTTATATATCTAGCGACTTTCTCTTCATCTCTCTCCCATTGTCCAGTTTTGATGTTCAACCGGTATAACTCCTCGGTGTACTCCTTGACTGTCATCCCTTTCTATCTTAGGTTCTACAGTTTCCTAAATAGATTGATCTGGTAGTCTTTGGGTATGAACTTAGCCTTCAGTTTGGCTACCATCCTATCCCAACATTTTATCCTTTGTTTTCCTTTACTTCTCCTCTCAGCCTACAGTTCGTCCCACCATAGTGTTGCATGCCCTTTTATCCTGGTGACTGCCTACTTCACCTTCTTCTCCTCATCGAAATATTCATAGTTGAATTTTTTGTCCATGGACCTTATCCAGTCCAACAGTTCTTCAACATCTAGATTTCCCTCATACATGGGGACCTCTATATTAGCTCTGCCTCCCAATATGGCACCTTCTCTCAACAACCGCTCTTCCACAACATCCTCTCTTACAGCTTCTTCAACCTCAACCTCTTCACTTTCTGCATCACTGACATCCCCAACGTAAGGTGCTCTTCTCTGTGTTGCTTCCATTATTTCCATTCGGGTGCAAAGCTCTGGCATCTCCCTCTCTATAGCATGGTTGGTTAAAGGCGGTTCTCGTCTTCTTGGTGATATTATGTTGACTATCTGTCACACACAGGGTATATCTCTGAGTTCTCTATTTCCTCCTTCGCCTGAAGTCTACAGATGAAAAACTTAGGCCCTGATACCACCTGATGCAGACCCCCTATATCTCCTAAGGGATGTGCGACCTCTCGGTCAGGATCTTCTGGTTCGGTAGCTGAAATGGCTCTTCTGGTTCCAAACTGGAACCCTTTGAAATAAACACATAGGTTTCCCTACAAATGCTCAGTCAAATTTTCCGAGCACCAAGCGCGGGCTTCCACAGTACACGACCAACAGTCATGACCGCACCCTTATCCTTCCTACCTTTCACTATTTCACAATTCAGGGTTTAGGAGACAAGGACCTCTGTCCTTCCAACTTGCGATACCCAAGATCGCGATGTGGGCCAACGGTCCAGATCTGCCTATGATTGATGGTTCAGGTCAGGCTTTAAAAGCACCAAGAACATTGCCTCCCAACTCGTGATGCCCGAGTTCATGAACTGGACAGTCCTCGCTATCTCACGACTCAAGGTTTTGAAGCACCAAGAACACTACCTCCCAGCTCGCGATGCCTGAGTTCTCAAAATGGATAGTCCTTGCTATCTCATGATCTCGCGACTTGGGGTTTTGAAGCACCAAGAACACTGCCCCAGATCACGGTGTTCAAGTTCGCGAAGTGGACCAACCTTGCTATTTCTCTATATCGCGGCTCGGGTATTTGGGAGACAATACCTCTGTCCTTCCAGTTTGCGATACCTAAGACCGCGAGGGGGATCAACGGTCCAGATCTATCTGAGATCGATGGTCACTATTCCTCCTGAGCTTTTAATCACTTTAGAATTAGAATATTTTGTAAGTCTTCGAAGACTTGGTCTTCGCTTCTTCGAGAGAATGAGTCCCTAACACTTCCTGAAGTGTTGTCCCTTCTGATATTTGCCTTGTGTAGGCCTCAAATTCCCACACACTCCTTGTGTCTAAGGGATTTCAGCAACTCGGATCCAAGGGGTTTCTCACCAAGAGATTCCTCCTAATCTCCTGGTGTTCTCTCCTCGCTCGATGCACACCTTGTAGAGATTTAATGAAGAGAAACAATTGAAACTGGAAAACTCATAGTTCCATCCACTTGTTGATGAAAACAGAAATGACAGGAAAATGCACACAGTCCACACAACATACATTTGGATCAATTTTCCATTATGTTATATTCACAAGTGCCCAATGGCTACATAATACATTCAAAATTACAGTAACTCAAAACACTAAGATCTCCTACTAACTCACAGTTATCTCTTACAACTAATTTCTCTCTGTATTCCAGCTCTCTATATTACAACCCTCTATATTACCTCCCCCTTATAACTGGTGTACAAACTTCTACTTAACTCAAAAATGTTTCTAGGGTTTCCCTGGCAACTTGCCTACCTAAAATTCATCCTATGCTATCTTAGTCTAGTCACACTCCAGAGCCGAAGTGGAAACCCCTACTCTGCTTACAATTTCAAAACTTGCCTCAAGGGGTAAAATTCGGCACCGGTTCAAGCATGCCTCCAAAGGTGAATTCCGGTGCTGACTGAAAGAGGATTTCGAAATCGGCTGCAACTATCAACGTTGAATTTTTGGGAAGAATTTTCATGTGTTGATTGGTCCCGCCTTTGTGCACTTGCCAACGATGCTCCTGCATCATTTCTCCATCATAGTCTCTGCAAGGTTTATCAGATGCCTCCTCAACATCAAGCTCACAGTCTCCTACTTGGGTCACGTTCTCCTATAAATTATCAAATATCTTTTCTCCTGTTCTCTTTAGTAACCAAAATAGCTTATCAAGATTCTAGTTCTTCTTCTTAGCTGGAGAGCCTCATGCTCTCTTCCTCTTCCCATGTGTCTCCTATTTTATTCCTTTTTTGTGTGTTCTTGAACACCTTTCTCCTCCTCAGGAAGCTTATGAACCTGTCTTATTACTTTTGTCAGAAAGAAACTTGGGTCATTCTGGGCTTGCAGTAAAAACTTCCCTTTGTGGTACTTCGGGCTAACAGTTTTCTATCTCCCCATCCAGACCCTCCATGCTTCCATTCATTGGGGTGGTTGATGGTTCAACCATTAGTCCTTTTCTTATTAACTGATTTCTCCTTGGGATCAAGATGAGGCTTATTGTTTCAGCAAGGAGAAATTTGGGTCATTTTGACATAATGAGCCCTCTCCACAATTTCCCCACTCTTTTCCTCTAGTGATATCATGGCCAGTACTTTGAGGCTTCACCCCCATACTCAATTATTTGAAATCTAAATAATAATACATTTACATTGTTCTCATGCCATAGCATGGTGATCATAATAAATGAATAATTGCAGGCTGGGGGAAATAGGAGTGTTACAATCCCCTCCCCCTTAAAAAGGAACATCGTCCTCGATGTTCTTTCTAAGTAACACATGTCATTCCTTTCTCATTCAACTGCTTAAGAAATATCGATCCTCTTTGTTGGTCATGTCCTTCCTAGAATCTTGGTCTTCGTCACCTACCTTCAATAGTCTTGGAAAGCAAGCACATTAATCATGATTTCATCTGAAAGTTTTTTATTGTTGTGCAAAATACAAGAGGAAAATTTCAAAATCTAGCATAATACTTATCTGTACAATTTGTGGATCTTCATCCACATGGTCGTATTGTTATCTTGTCTCACTATTTTTTTTTATTGGGCATACCCATTGTGTGCATGATCCCAATCAATATTTTATAATAATTATCAAAGTCTCATCTTCCTTGTGGTCACTCAACCTCCAGGCCCAAACTAAGGCATCCCCTTCTTTGCTATAGAATTCCTTGGGTGATCTGTCTTGCCTTGCCAAGGCTTTCGCGTAAAAGAATAATTCCAGAGACTTCATTGAGCCTTACATTCACGGTGTCCCTTTGACTATCTCTACTGAGGCGTCCCTCCAGTTTATGTTTCCACAACACAACATATTCTAGGTGATCATGGCTTACCACAGGGTTATCATATCCCACTCAGTGTCCTTTTCATGCTTTCCATCTTGACATCCTTCATCTATCCTCCCTATATAGATATTTTAGTTTCAAATGTATCACAGGTATACATAAATTATGAGGGGTTATCATCAATTTCAAAATCAGAAAATTGACTTGCAAATCTGTCACCCTCAGATTTCCAAACTCCAAATTTTATTTTTCAAATTTGTTCGACATAGGAATCAGATTCATAAGCATGGTATTTTTATTCCCATAACAGTCTGGCTCAACGGGAAATTGATAATGTGTATGGCCTACAACACTCCCATATCCAATACCTTTTCTTCCTGCAACTTCAACATTCCTCAGCCAAACAAATTGTTAGTTTTCATGCACACTATATTTTCATTGCACACTTGCAGTGGCTCACAAAAAATTTCAGAACTGTGCATATTAACAATCAATTTCATTTTCTCAAGAAGGAAATACCATTCCTCACATTTTGGTTCAACAGACAATTGGTCTTCCTTATGGGATTATAACACTGCCATATCCAAGACCCTTTTCTTCCTGCAACTTCAACATTCCTCGGCCAAACAAATTGTTAGTTTTCATGCACTTTATATTTTCAAAACTATGCACACTAACATTCCAAGTTATTTTCATCTATTCAAGGATACAAAGAAAAAAGAAATATCATTATTTATGTATGCATCCTTTCAACATACTGAATTTTCCAAATGCAATTCAAATATCAAATGTCTTTAATCAATGTGCCAATATTCATGGACACATTCACACCCAATGCACCCTTGCATTGATTTCAATTTTTCCACACTTTATGACAAGTACTTTGCCATGGTGTGTTGGAGCTTAACCAACCTCTTCACCATATGTCTTATTCATTCTCGTTCATTATTTCATCAGAACTGTACTTCCTACTAAAAACTGATCATGATCCCAAATAAACACATATGAAACTTATAAGTTTCTCTTGAAAGCACCCAAGCATTCTTCCTTCATTAGTAACCAGGGTGCCAACACTCATGGCCACCCAAATTTTATTTTATTTAACACCTATACAATGTAAGTAAAATATTGGAAGGTCTTGTTTCCTTAATGGAAAATCCATTGTCTTCCCTTTATGAAAACATGCATTTCCTCATAGAAATTCCATGCAATGTGCTAACTATGAACACCTTTATTCCCAATCTCCCTATATTGGTCATTTTACCCATGGTACTCTTTACTAATGAACTTTTATTTCAAGTATTATAACCAATCCTTGAATGGCATAGACTTCCTCTACTTGAGGTTGTCCATCATTGGCAACTATATTTCTCAACAACTCCAATTTATTTCTACACATGTCATACATCATGATTATATTAGTTGTCATGTAAAATAAAAATTCATGTATCATATCAACAAAACATTTTTAGATATGTCCTAGCATATCCTTATGCACTTCTTCATGTTATCCTTAATGTTTTTTAGGAGTAAAACACTACAATTCTCAATTGTTTCTACAATCATAGAACCATCATTACTATGATATCAAAACATTTACTTTTATTAGTAAATCAATCTCTCATACCAGAGAAATACCATAAACAACAAGGAAGGGGTCAAGGGATTCTTCCCTCGTCCAACTCCTTCTACACAACCTTTGACTTTCAGCCTAGTTGAATTATCCCAAGGCCTCGATGCCCTTTACTTAACACTTCTCATCCAAGACTATTCATTTAAATATGCTTATTTATTCATTCTCCATTTTTCCATATGTAATTATTCCCACAGTTGTTCTTCTAATACTTACAACTATGTTAAACAATTCATAGTTCTTAGGGTGAGAAAAGTGTTCCTCCTTTTCTCATTCTTTTTTTTTGAAATTTACTCCATGTTGGGATCTTCCTGCTCTTTTCCTTGAGCAGCCTTGGTTAGGCTTCACCCTAACCTTTTGGATACATCAACATGCTTTAATAGAAAAAAAATTGTCCATAATGAACCATGAACCTGTGCATTCTACACATTACCATTCAGTTATCAGAATGGTCAACATTCATTTATTAGTCTTCCATTCATGCATGATGCTTTAAAATGTAATCCATTATTATTATTAT
>SNQJ01S0037613.1:643-53857 GCA_010110895.2 Picea sitchensis
ACCAAATTTGTACACGCAAATCGAGGGGGATGTTATTGCACCGTTCGATTTGACGTTTACGTTTTCGGCCGAAAAATAGTTCGGCCAAAAAATATTATAAGTTCGGCCGAAAAAATGTTTTTCGGAATTTTGGAGACCCGATTGTCACGAAAGTGTAACCCACCTTCGTGACTTGACCCCATGTCTATCTGAAATCACCATTTTAGGAATTCCATGCACTCTAAATATTTATTTCATAAAAAATTCAGCGATATTAATAACTTTGTTGGTAGATTTCACAGGTATGAAGTGAGAAGACTTACTCAAGTTATCAAATATTACCATGATTGAATCATTTTATCTTTGAGTTTTAGGCAAATCGGTAATGAAATCCTTCGAAATAATTTCACATTTCCATTATGGTATGGGTAAAGGCTTCAATAACCCTATTGGATGTTGATAACTAGTGTTTTACGTATTGACAATCTAAGCATTTTGATAACTATTCAGTTGTTTCAGGTTTCATGTTAGGCCAATAAAATTGTTTCTCAATGTTATCATTTTATGATATTCTGGATGACGAGAATAGGGAATTTTATACAACTCATTCATGATTACTAAATTCAAATAAACATAATTTGGTACATAAATTATGTTTTTGAACTTTAGTAGTTCATTTTTGTCAATACTGAAATCTGTGTTATTTAAGTTCCCTTCATTTTTCTGCAATTGATTTGTTGTTTTGATGTATTCTTCATCATTTTTGCTTGCAGATTTATTTTTTTCCTCAATATTACTTTCTATTTTGTTGATAATAAATTCATATAATTCATTAGTTCTTCAACTTAGTGCATCTACAAATTTATTCTCCTCTCCTTTGATGAGTCACACTTTGAAATCGAACTCACTTAGAAAGGCTAACCACCTTGTCTGTCGTGTATTGAGATCTTTTTGACTAAAAAAATGTTTCACATTGTTGTTATCTATTAATAATAGGAATTTTATTCCCATTAAGTAATTCCACCACATTTTTAGTGCATGAATTACAGCTACTAATTCTATATCATGAGTTATGTAGTTTCTTTCATGTTCCTTTAACTTGCCAGATTTGTAACAAATTACATGTCTGTCTTGTGACAATAATCTCCTAATCCTTCTTTACTTGCATCTACACAAACTGTAAAATCTTTATAAGGATCAACAACTTTAAGGATCGGTGTTGTAGTTAGTAATCCTTTCAATTTATCAAAATTTTCCTAAATTTTTTTAGACCAAATAAATTTTGTTCCCTTTTTTCCTGTAGTGATGTAATATGGGTAGGAAATTTTGGAAAATCCTTCGATAAACCTTCGGTAATAACCAGTAATTCCCATGAATGATCGTATGTCCTCTACGTTCTTAGGTATAGTCCATTCCATAATAGCTTTAACCTTTTCAGGGTCTACTGCAATACCATCCTCTAATATTACATGGCCTAAATATTGTATATGTTTTTGATAAAAATCACATTTATCGAACTTAGCATATAATTTATGTTCTCTTAGAGTCTATATTACTATTTTCAAATTTTGTTTTTGTTATTCCCCATACTTTGAATAGATTAATATATCGTCAATAAATATCAATACGAATTTATCCAATTATTGCTTGAATATACTATTCATTAAACACATAAATGTTGTTGATGTGTTAGTAAGTCCAAATGGGATTACTACAAATTCGTAATGTCCATAGCGTGTCCTAAAATTTGTTTTATTTATGTCTTCATATTTTATTCTGATTCGATGATAACCAAATCTTAAATCTAGTTTAGAGAATATTTTGGCTCCTTCGACCTTATCAAATAAATCATTAATCATGGGTAGAGGGTACTTGTTTTTAATCATCATTTTGTTCAATGGACGATAGTCAATACACAATCTTAGTGTTCCATATTTCTTTTTGACAAATAATATTGGTGCTCACCATGGCGAGACACTTGGTCTGATGTATCATTTATCTAACAGTTCTTGTAGTTGAATTTTTAATTATGTTAACTCAAGGNGACGATAGTCAATACACAATCTTAGTGTTCCATATTTCTTTTTGACAAATAATATTGGTGCTCACCATGGCGAGACACTTGGTCTGATGTATCATTTATCTAACAGTTCTTGTAGTTGAATTTTTAATTATGTTAACTCAAGGATGCTCATCCTCTAAGGTGCCTTTTACACCAATGCAGATTCAGGTAGTATATCAATAAATAAATATATTTCTCTCCTTGGAGGTAATTCCAATGTTTCTTCTGCAAATACATCCTCAAATCCTTGAAGTACTGCAAAATCTTTTAATCTTGGTTTTCTTTCTTTATCTAACAAGTTTGTTACTTGGGTAGCATATATTTTGCAGCCTCTACTAATGCACTTTTTAAATTGCATTCTTGATATTCCATTTTCATCTTTGTAAACAAATGATTTTTCATAACAATTCAGTACAACTTTATGTTTTTCTAGCCAATCCATTCAATTAAGTATGTCATATGATCCTAAATGTAGTACATTCAAATTTCCCTTGGTATTCTAACCATTTATATTCATCTTTCAGTCAAGAATGAGTTATGTTATCTTTCTTTTTGTTCTTGTTTCTAATTATACTAACCAAGATTTAGTATGCGTTTCCTTTTTCAGTCGGTTTGAGTGTACCAAAGTTGGGGTAACATAACTTAAACTATCTCCTAGGCCAATTAAAATAGATACTTTTTCGTCATGAATTTTACCTTCAATATCCACAATAATGGATTGATGATCTGGTTGATTGTCATCCAAAGTTGTGTTGATTCTATAAATACTTTTGCCAATATCTCCAACTGTCGAAGCTTCTTGTATGTTCTGAATAGTCTTGTTTGAAGCATTCCTATAGGGACAATTCCTCAATAAATGTGGTTCACCACATCCCCAACATTTCAATGGTTCTATAGGATTATCATTTGTTTTTTTCAATCCAAAATTAACTGACTTGCTTCCCTGCACTTGTGGTGAGTTTATGTAAGAGTTCGGATCTTGATGTCCTTTAGACATGTTTCAAAACCCGTTTCCTTTCATTGAGTTTCTCTTTCTTCTTTTCTCTCCATGTTTTTGGATTTTCAGATCGTTGTTTGTACTCATCATAGCATATTATTATTTTTCACAGTACTTTATTCAAGGTTTTTGGTTTATCAAACTCTATTATGTCCTTATATGATTGAGGTAATCATCTTAGAAACCTTTGAACTTTTACCTTTTCATATTTAATATAAGCCACAAACCTCAGTAATTCCAAAAACTTAGTAATTAGATCCTCCATGGACATCTGTCCTAACTTCAGCTCATAGAACTCTTTGGTTTTTCTCTCATAACAACTTTTAGATAAGTATTGTTTCTTAAAGTATTTCTTAAAATATGCCCATTCCATTTTCTTTTCCTTTAGTCCTTTGGCTAGTTTTAATTCGTGCCACCATATATTGGCTTTACCTTTCATATTTTAAATAACCATCATTACTTTCATATTACTAGAGTAATTGTAGATCTGGAAGTATTTATTTCTATCAAGTAACCATGTTTATGCCTCTTCACCAGTTCAGGACTCTCCATCAAATGTTGAAGGCTTGATTTTGTTAAACTCTCCATCTAAATGGTCCATATGTTTTCTTTCCTTACTATAGATGTTATGTTTTCAGTTATGTGTGTGTCATTAGGAGAGTTGTTCTCTTTCTTTGTTCCATGGTTGGAATCCTTTGAGGATTTTTTACTAACTTCTTCATCTACTTCATTATCTTTGGGATCTTTTCGTTGTTATGTTATGTTACAATATCTCATTTATTTCATGTTGATCTTCTTGTGCTTTTTTTAATTTTTCATTATTAGTCATGAATATTTGTAATTCCACGATAAGATTCCTCATTGTTGCCAAATCTTGGGTTGTTGAACTACTCTCGCTATGATGTTCTGGTTTTCTAGGAGGTTTTTGATTATTAATACCTCCAGGTCTGCTTTCTTCTCCATTCTCTGTTGACATAGTTACAATTTTTTTTACACAATTTGTTTGTAACAAAAGAAAAAAAAAATTATTGTATTTTTCATTGAACATGATATTTCCTGATAATGCCCTTAGACCGAAATGTTGTAACCTACAACTCTGATACCATATGTAATAAACACACCAATTTTTTTTTCTTTTCTTTTTTTAAAACTGTACACCCAAAATCATTATTCATATAGTTCAATACAGTTCTTGAACCTTCTATGCCATTTTGTCTAGGGTCATTATTTGTTTTCTATTAAACCATATTGAGTGAGATATTCATCATAAAATCCAAGGCAAAAAAAAAGGCTTTTGAGTTTATATTTGCAAGTCTTTATACTTTTCTTTACGATAATATTAATATCCAAATATATACCAATCTTGTATATATAAAAAATTTCGAGTATACAAGGTTCTTTCAAAACAATATAATTATTAAGTTAAAGTTGAATCTGCCACGGGTAGTCTCACATTAGGCTTAACATAATAAGTCTTGTCCCTAGTTATATGTTTTCCTAAAGTTTATTTCTTTCTCTGTGTTACGTCATGACTAAAAGGGGAGGTTAATGTAAGAAGCCTTTGTGACTCTTGTATCCAACTAAGAGATGATATGGATAACCTTGGTAAGGGGCCATGGATAAACTCAAAATGTTTTCAATAGATGACAATTGTATCTTAGTCCAAGAAATGAGTTGGATTATCCTTTAATGCAAGTCCTAATCGACTTAAGGAAAAAGTGCCCGAGGGAAAAAGTTATTATATTTTATTTGATTTACTATACTCATGAACTGTTATTCTATAGTTCTAGCCAGTCCAATCATTCCACTTTCCAGACTTCACATGGGATTGTCGTATACAATTACTACATCGTTTAATGTGGGGCAATAGTGGAGGGGCTCAAGACACTCTAACATTCGTTTGAACGAGAAAATCTTTTCCTTGTTTACCAAAAATCGATCCATTATGGTATTGGTCATTCTGTAAAATTTTCTTACTAAGGCGTAGAATCATGGATTCATCTTCTGAACGTATGAATATGCTGCTCTTGTTAAACCTAGAGGTTTTCAATGGCAAGAGCTCAGAAAACGATAAAGGTGAATGAGTCTATTGTAGCTTAAGGTAAGAAATTTCACACTGTAGATAATATTAGTTTTTCTTCTTTTGTTTATATTTTGTGTTTTTTTTCCAAAATTAACGACATTCATGCTCGAATAAGTTTTGGTGCTAGAAACTCTAGAAATCAATGTAATAGGGTAAGAGAAGGGAGAGAGAATAACAATAGTATATTTCCTTTCGCCAGTTAAGGGTCGAGTCTCAATTTTTCGTCCAACTTTTCATTGATAAGGTGAATAGGTTTGACCTATAATTTATGAGCGTTACCTTCATTTAATCTGTAACCAGATTTATTTTAAACAATATGTCTAGGAAACTCTATCCAAAATTGAGGAAGTCACTCACTCGACTATCTTGAAGTTACCATGAATTCTCTCGTGGTTTTTGTAGTTGGAAATAAAAACTTGACGGTGTTTTTATATATGTATATATATTATACTTAGTATTTCGCAAGAGTACCCTAATATATAATGTAGTTTATGTTTGACGATTGTTACCTCTTTTACTATCATTATCTATGTTATTTTTGTCTCAATCTTGATCCATTGTACGTCTTCAAGGGTAAATATGTTTCTCCTTTTAACATTGTGGTAGTTAACTCGACCATAATTGTTCCTTCTTTAATGAAATAGAATAAAGTAATTACTCGCTTTCTGTTTATTTCGTATCAAAAGAAAAGGAACATTGTTTCTTGTATTTACTAATAACTTATGCCGATGCAAATTTTTAATGATGGGTCTTTTGTGATTTTTGAGTGATCCAAAATGGATCCAGGAAGGCCTAAAAATCAAAGTTATCATAATCAAACAAAAATAACACCATTGCGTCGGGCTCGTCGAACCGATTTCAGCCATATATTTGTTTCTGAAAATGGACACCGTATGCAGAAGTTATTGCGATCTAAAGATCAGGTCAAACAGGCAAAAAAAATCAAAATCAAAGTCAAAAGGTCAAAGCCAACGATGACGTCAGTAGTACGTCATGACGACATCAGTAGTACATCATGTTGACATCAACATGACACATGGAAGCACCAGATGCTGACATGTGGCAATCATTTTTGTCTTTTTTAGGGCTAATTTGGCCCAATAAAAAAGTGATATGTGGCACTGTACGAAGGTGACACATGGAACCTTCTAGAAGGTCAACCAAATCTAGCGGATTCCTCCAAATATGGAGGTTCCACAAAATCTGGCAGAGATCCTCTAAATTTGGCAAAATCTCACTAAATTTGGCTGACTGTCGCTAAATCTGGCAATTGTCCCTAAATTTAGCGGAGTCTGGCTTATTTAGCCGGGCATGAAAATCAAGAAAATTTATCTTTTTTTAGGCACCAAAATTGAGAAAAAGTTATTTTTTGGCAGGAAAATCGAGACAGTATAAACTGTATGGCCCTGACAGGGTGCAATATTGGGATTTGTTCCGAGAGGAGGCCTCGAGGAACTGTTCAGAAGTAGGTCAAATATATACTCAAAAGTTGTAGAATTTTGAGGGGAGTCTGAATATGGATTTTGTTTCTGCATCTGAGTAGCCAAATAGAAAAGTGACTCCAAAGCCCAAACTGTCGATCCAAGCATAGTCAACTTTATACTCAAAAGTTTCAGAATTTCATGTTCCAGCCAATGGTGATGTATGTTTCTGTCCAGAATTTGCAGATTTGAAAGGTGGTTTCAGGAGCTGTTATCTAAGCCTTTCTTTTTTATTCTTAAATCATTGAAGATGAATAAGAAGCCTTCCCCACTGAGACAAAGTCCCGGAGACGTAAGCAAAGTTGTGTCGAACTTCGTTAACAATATTGGTGTTATGGTTTGTTGTTTTTACTTCTTATATGGCTGCAACATTCTTTCATTAAGCTTCTTCTTAATTCCTAAATGGTAAATCAACTCATGCATAACTTAACCATAGTCTTTTAAAAGATCAATTTTGGAAGTGGTATCAGAGCAGGTTGACAGTTGGTTGTGTTTCTCTGGTATACTTTTTGAAATTATTTGTTTGTAAGGAAGTATCATCACGGAAAATTTTAGAGATTAAATTTCACCCATGGGATAATTTTCCATGCTTTTTCCCAAAAAACGATTTACCATTCTAAAAATGATTCACCCAAATACTATAGGATAAACTTATTTTACCTTAAAAATAGCTAAAATTTTATACAAACTATAAAAAATTGTAATGTCCCCCACCTCTTAGAGAGGTGGTGAGGAGACTCAGTGGCCTGGGCACCCCCACTAGGCCATAGTCTCACACTGAAGGGGGAAGTCAATGAGGCTAAAGTTATATTTTTAAGTTGACTTAAGAAAGGAAAGGGATTAAGGAGTAAAAGATAACTCAACAGGAGAATAGAAGATTAACCCTGGGAGTTAACCTAGCTCAACAGAGATTTAGAAGGAAAAGTATAAGTAAGAGTCTGGGGCGCACCTATTATTCATTCTAGTTTTGGATTAGCATTTGCTATTGCTCTTGAGCATTCAGTTTGGGGGTTTTGTTGTACAAACCTTTGTGAGCAACTCAGTGGTGAAATATCCACTCACCTTGTTCCACAGCTTGGTCTCAGGGATGAAAGGCTCCTCCACACCATTCTAGTCTCAGCTCATCTCCATTTAGCGCTTCAGAAGGTAGCAGGTCGTATTGTTCTTGTGATTCCAGCAAGGGTGCACCATCATCTAGAGGGAGGTTCGATCCAGCTTATCCAGAGGGCCTGGGGCCATTCCGACACTTGGGTTTTGTTGGCAGGGGAATGATCATCAGTTTGACGACTTTTCTGGAGGGTTATAATCATCGTATAATTATTTGTAGATTGGGACGTCTTGGAGCCATAGGGGACGTCCTGTTATTCATAAAAACTCAGATCTAGAGAGATCTGCTTGACATTTGGTTCTAAAACTTCTCCCACGGGATTCTCATAGGCCGATCTATATTCTTGGAGAGTTTCACGCCCTTTGGAGGTGTATTTCTTCAGGGACGAGTTGCATTGGGGTTTCAACTATTCAGGAGGGCGCAACTCCCTTATGACAGTCAGCAGTTGGAGGGGTTGGACTTGGACGTTGGGCTTGAAACTTCAGGAGGAGGTTCCCACTGCCCTGATCTATCATTTGACCGATTTTGGGCTCATTTGGAGCATCCTTTCATCAGGGCCGAATTCTTGAGGGTTTCAGTCTTCACTTGGAGCGTGGCACTCTTCAGCTGGAGGGTTTGACATCCAGATCTGCTGGGTATTGGTCTTCATTACTCATTCAACCTTTGGAGGCTTCTTTTGTATTGATGGGAGCATTTTGTAGCAGCTCATATCTATTGTTTGTACGGCCATCTGAGGTTTATGCCAGATCGGTCATCTATTGTATTGATTCTGCATAATAAAAAGGTCAGATCTTGCTTGTGCTTCTATATCTTGAATTTGTTATGATCTTCATGTGTTGGATGAATCTTGTATGCACTTAATAACTCAATAAACACCTGCACATGAATAAATCAGTAGTAGTTAGTGATACCAAGCGAAAAAATTTGGCTTGGGATCATTACAAAAATCCTTAGAAATTTGAATATTTTTACAAAAATATTGCCAAACATTGTATATTTGACATATTAAGGACCAATAAGATTCGTCGAGGTTTCTAAATTTTAAATTAAATTTCCATCCTTAAAATCATCCCTAAGTATCATTTGACAAATTATATGCTTATTTTGATACTTGTTATATCGGGGATAAATTATGTTTTTCAATTGTCTTTAATTATCATTTTACAGATTGTATGGTTACTTTAATACTTTTTATATCAGGGTTACATAATTATCTTGAACTATTTTTGATTTATCGTTAAACCCAACTTTCCTTTATTCAATGAAAAACTATATTGTTGAGGATAAAATTAGAATATTCATTGCAATGACCTCCTCACCTTAAACTTAAGGTTAGATTCTGTTAGATAATTTTGGCTTATTTAAGAAATATAATTTTTCAAAGTGAAAGAAATATTCTCTATGTTCTTCATATGAGGTTGCAATAATAGTTTCATGTTATCATGTTACGATTTGTGTAGCCATCCATTAGAAGATTAGGTCAGTGATATGTTCGAATAAAAGGTTTTTTCTACTATTCAACCATCCATTACAAGATCATCATGTCAATGATATGTTTCTCTACTCTTCACACGATTTTTCAATAATACTTACCCTGTGATTACCTGTATAAGAATCCAATATTATATAACCATGCATTCATTTCAAAATCATCTATATGTCACCTATAGTGAGTTCACTGTGGTGATAAAAACTGGTAAAAAAATTATAATCTAACTAATAATTCACTAAGTTATTTTATTGTATTTACTTATATTAAATAGGTAAATTAAAATAACTTAAATTTGTTTTTATTTTGAATTTGTCAAACATGGAAAAATCAATTTTTTTGACATATAGTTTGGATCTCAAGATATTTGACCCCTCTTGGAAGATACGGGGTTAATATGGATCTAGGTTAGTTACAATCACACTTATGGTTGCACCAAAGCTATACTCTTAATAAATAAATAAAATCCAAATCATTCACCAATATAATTGACCCCCCTCTAAAAGTAATAGATGAATTTTCAAGAAAATATTAATGAAGTTGATCATCAATTTGTGTTATCAACAAATTTCTAATTAAAATCAGCTCATCGATAACAACATATTTGACATTTCTCATCTCCTCTTGTAATCTAATCAAATGTGACCCTTGAAAATCGATCATCTCCCTCACTCGTATATGAAGTGGAAAGTTCATTGTTGTTGTAGATATGTCGAATGTCATAAAACAAATTGGGGCCAAAAGAATAAAGGGGATATTCTTAGGAAAAGACTCAATTTCATGGGAATGTTTAACAACTCCAATCATGTTTAACTTTTTGGCACCCACACTCTCTCCCAATAAATATTCCATATTTCTATATCTATGATTTTGTCACTCCATTTTTTTAGTTTTGTTATTTTGACTTCTTTATCATAAGTTGCCACTGTTTTTCTCTTTCCAAGCTATGTCATTTGCAATCATTTTTCTTTACACTTCTATTTATTCACGTGATTATTCTCTCTATGTCTCTTAACATGTTGTTGCACTAATCTTCTTTTTTATTCAATTTCAATATTATAAGAGGCATGATTATATTCCATATTTTACACATATGCATACCCTATAACAAATAAGAAAATACTAAATTCAATTCACCGAAAGATGGAACATTATCACATGTTGTAGAAATAAATGCATTT
Organism: Picea sitchensis; assembly: GCA_010110895.2. Lineage (NCBI taxonomy): Eukaryota > Viridiplantae > Streptophyta > Pinopsida > Pinales > Pinaceae > Picea > Picea sitchensis. The sequence goes on from SNQJ01S0037613.1 coordinate 11,024, forward strand.
GAGGAAAGAAAAAACTATATTCTCAAACCAATGCAACACAAGGAGCAACATAATAACTCTAAAATTAAATCAATGCACGTGAAGTATGAACTTAAAAACTGTTATCTCCTATTGTAAGCTAATCAAATGAAACCTTTATAAATTAGTTAGGTTCCTCATTGATATATGAAGTGTAAAATTTATTGTTGATGTAGATATGTTAAATACTATAACAATGTTCCAACCAAAATAATTAAGGGGATCTTCTTAGGAAGATACTAAATTTCATGGGCATGTTTAATATATTCAATCAAGAAAGACTTTTTAATGCCTAAATTCTCTCTCAATAAATTGTTCATAGTTATATATCTATGTTTTTGTCCCAGCACTTTTTTGGGTTTGGTATTTCTTCTTCTTTGTTTTTCCCTTTGTTCTAGAGCTATATGTTGCAATTGATTTTCTCTTTTCAAGCTATCTTGTTCAATATATTTATTTTTCTCTTTGTGTCTCTTACCCTATTTTGCACTACCCTTATTTGTTCTTCAATTTCAAAATTATGAAGAGACATGATTATGTCCAATTCAATTTTTTACTCTAAATGTATGCAACCCAACCCTATAACATAGAAGAAAACTTTAAATTCATGCACCTTAAAAAAGAACATTATCATGCATTGCATGAATCAATGCATTCAATTAAAAAACTTAATAACTATATTTTGGAACCAATATAATGCATTTAAGAACTTGAAGGTTAAATTGATGTGCCATAAGAGGATCATATTAAATTTGATACTAAAATCAATGAAATCTAAAAACGAACATCATAACTCTACATTGAAATGAATGCTAACAAAAAAAGGAACTTAAGAACTAGATGTTTAAATTAATGTGTTGAATGAAGGATCAAATTAATTTGAGATAAAAATCAAAGTACAAATAAAGGTTAAGAATCCATATCCAAAAAATAAGTTGGGTTGTGAGTAAGCTATTAGAGATGAACATTTGTAACTCACGATATCTTCATTACCATTGTTATAAATTTCCACCAAGGCCCTATTGTTTTCTTAGATTAACTAAAACAACCTACAATTTCATGTGTTATTCAGAACCATAATGATTTCCACACTTATCTCAATCTCATTGTTAATTATACATTTGTATAGATATTATTATTACAATATAACTAATAACTTGAAAATTGGATCTCTTCTTAATTCAAATTTTATATAATTGTACAATGAACCATCAAATGATGTATCATACCTTCTCTCAATTCTAGATTTTATATTTTACTTTTATTCATAACATGTCTCACACTCAATATATTCTATATCAAATTATATGAATGTAGATTGTTCGTTATATAAATGTATGTTGTTCCAAAGAGTCACATACACTCAATTATATGACGAACCAAAAATGGTTGATTCATATGAAATTCAACAAGGTTCTTTTGCTAGACTTGTTGGCAGATTTTTAGCTTACTAATACTCAAGTTGATATATTCTATATCAAATTATATGAGTGTAGATTGTTCGTTATATAAATGTATGTTGTCCCAAAGAGTCACATACACTCAATTATATGATGAATCAAAAATGGTTGATTTATATGAAATTCAACAAGGTTCTTTTGTTAGATTTGTTGATAGATTTCTAGCTTACTAATACTCAAATTGATTTCGAGAATTTTTCTATGAAAGGCATGAACTGACCACTTAACCTCATGAGCCTCATTGGATTTCTTTATTTTTATTTAATATAATGAAAATCATCCAAAATCTTCATATATGTTGAAGAATTTTTATTTTTTTATATATAATCTATTATCTTGATTTTAATATTAAGGAAGAATTGGATGTGAATGCATAATGGTGCTATATTACAAACAACAATGCTCATATGCATAGAAAGACGAGTATATTCAATTATATCTCACAAATCAAAGTTAATTAATTTATTATCATGTATTTGTTTTATATTGAAGTCTTCTCATCCATTCAAAGAAGGGTTGAGTAAAAAGGAGTAGAAATGAAGGGAATTTCTCATGAGTCATATCATTCTCATGTATTAAAAGCAATATATATTCTCGTGTGAACTCACATATCCTTATTAGGTAAATCTTTCTCATTATACCCGTACAATATCCATCTCATATAAACATGCATAATAACACACACATTCTCATGTAATACATACATAATAATACACAAAGCATAAACCATTCTCATTATTCCCATACAATATCCTTCGTATATAAATCCCTATATTAATTACCATATATTATATATTATATCATTCTCTTCTAAATCTAAATTTATATATTATATCATTCTCTTCTAAATCTAAATTTCATCTGATGTTAATATATATTATATCCTTCTTTTAACTTAATATGCTAGCATTATATTCTTTTGATGTAAATCTATGCATTAATAACATGCATGTTTTCATATAAATCCACACATAATAAGGGGAGTTGCGGAGCAACAAGTCCCTGTGAAGAAGGGATGAAGAGAGGAAATAGCAACAAGATTTGTAGCTCTGGAGAGAAAAACATGTTTGTAGCTCCATTTTTAAGATTTGTAAGTTTGAAGTTCAATTACATGTTCTGTGATTTCAGCTTAACCTGATTGGTTTGGATTAGCCCTAGTTTGAACTGTAGATCTATCTGTGCTAGAATTGATTTTCTCTGTATGGTTTTTCGGTCCAAGTACTGCTTCAAGCTTCTTGCTCTTTTTAAATGTCCGATGATGAGTTCCATGTAAAAATTGAGCAAAAGGATAGATCATTACTTGTTGAATAAGATACCCCAACATTTGGATGGTCATGATGAAAATCTCTTTGTTGAGCGAAGCACAAAAGGACAATGTCATTTACAGGGAATAATGATATGTTCAAATGGCACATGAAGTTGAGCACTTGGTGTATATACCAGTTTATTAAAGAAATCATAAGTTTATCAATAAGCTTACTCCTAAAATGATACCAATTGCAAATTTTTTTCATTGTTGAAATTTTTATGAATTTCATTTGTCGTTGAATTCAAATATGAACAAAAACCAAGAGATATAGGCTACCAATGCAAGGATAATAGTCGAATAATTGAACATGTCCGCCATGTAGATAATTTTTTTAATTTTTTTAATTTGATTAATTGGGATTATGTGCCATTGTGATTGGACAAGGGTCGCAGTAAAGAAAATTAGGAATGCAAATGATAAATAGAGCAGTTTAATAATAGTGTGGCATGATGGTGGATGACAACAGAAATCAAGACGTTTTCTTTATACATAAAAAAACCTCAACACCTGTTTTATTTAAGTGAACACACGATGGCCTTTGTAATCCATTAAATGTAATCTGGTGAACAAACTATTGGGCAAGATTGAATCTCATGTGTAAACGTTGCGACGAGCTGATACATTTCCAATATTGGGCATTCAGATATCCATTAACCGTTTCATTCATGTTGTTCATATTCACTATCGTGGGTAATCCTCTTCAAATAGAGCCAAAGACGATAGGAATTTGTGAATTGCCTACATTATCGCAGCCGATAGGTGGAAGGTTTTTGTGCAATGGTGTTTCCGCAGCATTTCCACAACAGTTCTTGTGATTCTCTCTGGCGTGAATGTCTTATCGTGACTTGCAAAAGGAATACTAGAATATTCCTAGGTGACGGGTTAGTAGTTTTACCTTGGGCAACGTCAGAAGCCTTGGCAAGGACAACTCTGAGGCGTATGTTGCAGCCATAGTCGTGGATGGAGCAACCAAAACCACTTTCCCCAAGAATCCTCCAGAACATACTGAAAATGAGTTCTCCTATGAAGACGTTATCCGGTAAGAAAAGGATTTAAGACTATTCATATTTATGATCTTTCGGTCTGGGACATATTTTCGTGAAATAAATCAAAGAAATTAAGTTAATGTTTATAAACAAATATATTGATTGTGTGAAAATTTTATCAAAGAACAGTTATAGGCTTCATAAAACAAAAATTGCCAAAGAGAAAATCCATCTGCATCATTTACCCAAAATGATAATTTACTAGTTTTTCCTTCATCTACGTCACCTAAGGGGGGTAACTATGAATCAGCCTGGATGAATACCTTCAGTGTCAAAAATAACTTGGGAGCCTCTGGATTCTCAACGGGATTGAATGATATGATATTATATAATAATATATCACCGGTACAACAAAGAGATGCATGCAATTATGATTGTGGTTCAATCAACATATATTAGAGGATCAATTATATTATACTTTAGTCATGATGATGAAGTTTCAAAAATGATTTTTTATATAAATTCTATCTGACACAGTAAAGTGGGAGTTTTTTTGGGCTCTGCTTTTTAACAAAACCAATTAGATGATGCTACCAGAACAATAAAAGTGACTTATTATCCGGACAATGAATTGAAATCCATCTTGTCGATTGAAGAGGCATTCTTTTAATTTTTGATGTCATCAAAGATTATAAATCATGAATTAAAATCCATCATGTGGATTGAAGAGTTCTTGTATTCCCGGATCCCAACAAATGTATGGACAACAATTCTCAATTCTCTTTCGATCAGGATCTAAAATCCAGTTATTTCTTATCATAGGTGGACATTGTAAAGAAATAGAAAATTCTCACTTGGCTGTAAGGGCCACTACAACACCCATTGTGGGTAGACGTTATATGCCTTCTATTTATTTTGTACATGAAGCATTTGTAACCAAATTAGATTAGAAATCATGACTAGTTGGTCACAGCAATGGGTAGACGTTATATGCCTTCTATTTATTTTGTACATGAAGCATTCGTAACCAAATTAGATTAGAAATCATGAATAGTTGGTTACAGGTCTTCTTACCAGATTTTATTGTTGCAGATTAAAGAAGAAAACCCGACCTATTGTTGTTATTTTGCAGATTAAAGAAGAAAACCTAACCTCTAAATCTTTCTTTCTTGCCCGAAATCCTCCCTGAACTCTCAGTAAACAAGATCTTGACTGTTGGCTCCAAAAGGAAGCCTCGGTGTGTGGAAGTTGAGGATGATGTCTATTATGTTTATTCAACTCAAACGCCTCCTAAAGGAAGGATGGGAGCACCGGTTAGCAGCATTGCAGAAGAAACTACATTGAAAAGGAAATTTTTCCTCTTCACCCAACCAAGAGTGCGTGGTACCATCAATTGTAGGATCAATCATAGAATCATATTATGTTGGAACATATGCCTACTAGAAAGAATCGAGGTCATCAGAAGCTATTATTTAGGCCAACCCTTGCATTGAGCGGAACTACAGTAATTAAAGGAACCAAGAAATAATGATAGAAGGTCAAGCCTTTACCAGGGATGAAAAGTTGATGATGAAGGGATATGCAGATGAAGGGAGTCTTTATGGAATGGACTTGACTCGATGATTCACTGGACTCATGACCATTGAGTGACACGAATCTTGCATGGTTCTCAACCTCCTCTGTTGGGAATGTAACCGTAATGAAGAACCTCACCCTAATGAAGAACGAGAGTGAAAACATTAAATGCTAACTAACTAATGCTATCTCTGAAGATAGCATTTTTTCACCTGAAGATATGTACACCTTAAAGTAGCTATCATTTCGTAAGTTTCAAATGAAAAACTTTGCAAATCTTCTCCCTATGCCTCCCTATGCCTCGGGAAGAGGCCAAATAAGACCACAATTTGAAAACTATGATAAAAAATCAAATTTGAGTTTGGAAATTGCATAACACTTTCAAAACTTTGGTTTAAAATGGTTCATGTTTCTTTATTCTATGTGCATAACTAATAGACTAGCTAAAAAATGTTTACTAATTATCCCTCCAGCTCGAAGGACTAATAAGGAACCATATGTAAATCCTTCTCATTATATCCACACAACATCTTTCTAACGTAAATCCATGCATTATTAATCACACTTTATATCATTTTCATGTAAATCCCTTCTTTAATAACATGCATCATGGTTTGAGTTAATATACTTGAATTATACATCTCTTGATTAATAACATGCATCATGGTTTGAGTTAATATACTTGAATTATACATCTCTCATTAATAACATGCATCATGGTTTGAGTTAATGTACTTGAATTATATCATGGTCATGAAAATTCATGCATTATATGATAATATAAGAATCCTTTTTATACAAAATCTACAAATTTGTAGAAAGATGTTATTTTATTAATTAAAAATAATTTTTATTCATATGATTTGTGTTAATGTAGATTTTTTTCCTTTAAATTGTTTATTAAGATAACCATTAAAAAGTGTTGTTTTTTTTATTATTTTATTACTTTTATCCAACATGTGCCAAGTCGACATTATAGATGTGACACATATACTTGGGCTATAAAAAGCACCCCTTAACACATTTAAAAATATGCTTCTTCAAAATAACATGTTTACTCCTTGGGAAGTCCTACTCAGTATACTTAATAATAAAAGGAGAATAAGATGTGTGATTCAATTAATGTTAATCAACACACACACACATACTGTAACGATCCCTTTGTTACAACTAAGAAAAACGAAGCACCAAAATTGTTTTTTCTTTTAAAATCATTAGGAAATTAACATCAACACATAGTTCATAGCAACGCATAATCAAGCGACATCATACTTAAAAGAATTACAAGTGAATCATCATCATAATCAATAACGACGCAACCAATGCATCAACATAAATGATAGTGACACCTGACCAACACATAAACATAAATAGTGACAAATTTCAGCACATCACAAACAACTGAAGCAAATTATAAACAATGATCAACCATATATTGAATGTTAAAATGACTACCCACCCAACCTACCCTACAAGGTTAGGACCTCTGGGACACATAAGCAACACTCAAGCACAAGATAGGAGGTGTTTAAATCCCACTAACACAATCAAGTCGAAAACCTATAAGGAGAATCAATAAAAAATGATTAATTAGTGTGACCAAACATTTTCTTCTTCTATTTAAGATATTTTGACAATGGAAATAGTTAACATTGATCAATATAGAGAATCCATACAACATAGAGAATCCATTTATCTTTAGAAAGTTGTTTGGATGTTATAATTGGAAAAGGGTGGAACTTTTTATATACTTTATTAATTTATGATTACCTATAACTTAATAATTGTTTGTAGTTACATGACTATTGTTGGACGATCCTTGAAGATATTTTATTGTACACTATATGCAATTCAATGACTTAATCTCATGGAAGTAAGTTAATATTGTTTGAATTGTATTGTGTTTACAAAAACACCAAAATAGTAACATTATAAACCACCATAACAATTACTTCAACATGAATTTGGTAAGACAAAATTATCCTTCATTAATAAATTTAAATCTCTAAAGTAAGGGAAAGCGAGTTAGGCAGAAGCTACCAATGTCGTGGTCGTGGCTGGCATACTCCCCGAAATGAAACTTTGCAAGAAGAGACGAGAATGCAAGGATTTCCAGAGAGAGGGTGGCGAACCAATGACCAACGTGTAGCAAGGGATTAACCACCAGCAAAACGAAGGCTCCACATCCATTCCTTGGCAACCCGCCATTCGAGGGAGAAGGAAAATCGTAGGTTAGATTCTCTGCCAAAACGCAGGAAGTTTCTATGGATTCGCTAAGGGACGACCAATGATCATCGTTGGTTTGTTTTAAGCATTTCTCAAGTTCGAATCTCGACCAAAAATGCAGGAGTGATTTATGGATTCGTCGAGGGAAGACAAATGATAATTGTTGGTCTGGTTTAAGCAATTCGCAGGTTCGAATCTCTGCCAAAAACGAAGGAGCGATTTATCAAAGTAAAGAGCATGGGAGGGGTGCACTCAGCAAGCCCAGTTCGATCAATGGAAGGAGAAGGGGGATGGCGCACCTAGCAACCCCATTCTTTATAAATAAAAAAATGGTTTTCTTTCGTTTCTTTCTTTTTCAGACTGATAATGGCAATAAGGAAGTTTTTTAGAGTTGTGATTTTCCTAGTATTAATACAAGCAATTGATTTCTATGTTCCATATGTGATGCCTTTTCTTGCCCGATGTATGGCTTACTTACAGTATAAAAGATTGAAATGGAGCAAAATAAAACCTAAGTAAAAACACGATGGAAAAACCAGAGTGTAAGTTGCTTAATCAAATCTATACAATGGTCGATATTTAAGACTCTATATATAGCTCCTAAAATAATTTCAGAGTTGAAGTTGGCCTAATGACACCGGAAGAAAATAAGAAGCCTCTAGATAGTTAACGAAGCGGGTCAAAAATATTGTCCTTCCTATATGTTTCTATATATTCATTCAGTAGAAGAGCAAGGGATTTCAGATGAAAACGATTTGCCAAATATAAGCGGTGTACTAGTAATAATACTGGAATTCAATCGAATTCGCATATTCTCCCTAATTTGAAACATCGTTTAACCATAATTCATAAGATTTAAGTGACTAAATATTGTGACCAATATATTCACCATTGCTACACTTATAACAGTACATCCACTAGCAGTAAATCCAAATACACCCTATTGGATCGGGAAAGGATAGCAGCGAGAAAAAATTAATTTACAAGGGATGGTAACAGAGCTAGCATGTCACATTTTATATCACACCAGACTATCAATAAAGCTTACAAAATACGATACAGTGGCATAAATTCTAACTAGAATTTATAACTTAACTATTACAATTACATGTTCAATAAAAATATTGTAATCAACGGCGAAAATTTCTAAAACTGAAGACGTCCTTCTGCAGCAGCGCTCCTTTCAATCTCCCGCTTTCTAACCATTGAGACTTCACCGGTAACTCCCAACCAATTCTAGGGGTACTTTTATTCCCCCTTATCCACCCGAGCCGCAAAGGGGCCACGCACACACAACCAAAAATCCTCTAGCTCCCAGCTCGCCTCACAAGGTAAAGCCACCACTCTCTCTCTAGTTGGGTATCCCAACTCTCACAAGTAAAACCAATCAAAAATTATGCATCATAACTTTACTCATAACCAATGTGCCCATTACCCCTTTTTCCCATTTGTTTTATAGGAGTTTCCTCCATGACACCTAGCCACTTGCACATTTAATTCATTTTTTAAAATAAATAATTAAGAATTATTTCCCTGATACAATTGTCACCCTTTCTCTTAGTTGCACAAGTAAATCCACAATTTATTTTAATAAAAGTCAATTTCCCTCACCCATTCTAAAATCACTCCTAGTTGTATCTTTATTCCCCTTGTTTCTAATTAATGATTGAAGCCTTACTAAATCTGAGTTGAGTTAAAATAGGAGTCTTCTCCTAGTTAAGCTAGTGGTAGATAAACTCTAGATTACTTTCTATGCGTGCAATTTTTCTTTCATGCTTTATTCATTTCTTATCTTAAATTCCGATTAGCTATTTTCTACACACGTGTATTTAATTCTTTAGAATTATTTCATCCTTCTTATTTTCTTGAATTGACTTGCCTCCTTCCTATGTTATTTATTAATAATTAGTTTTAGTCTTCTTAACCACTTAGGCATACTTTTTCATATCTTAGATTTTCATTTGGGGATTCACAACTAATTAATTCGATCCTTAATTCATTAATTAATTAAGGCCAACAATGCTTAAAGATTTTATAGGGTTTAATTATTCGCTCAAGGTTTTCTAAGCCACCTAGATTCATTGACTCAAGTTTTAATTCCACTACGTGCCCTTCAAGACGCACATTGTGCTCGAAGGGTGCCACTCGCCTTTGATTTAAATTTTTAATTATGTGAGGTGCCCTTCAAGATGCACTCTGTCCTCCAAGGGTGCCACTCACCTTTGATTCATTTTTTTTAATTACGAAACGTGCCCTTCAAGACGCACTTCGTGCTCCAAGGGTGCCACTCGCCTTTGACTGGTTTTGGTAGTTTTCCAACCCCTAGAGTGAGTACTCCATTTGAGCGGCCTTGTGAGAGACAAAGGGATTTTAAGGAATAAGGACCCTACCTTATTGTGTACCCCTTAGAAATCTTCGTGAGCGACTGTCTCAATTTTCCCTCACGGCATCGTGGACCTCTCGAACTAGGTAATCGTTAACCTACAATTTGAGCCACGACGGGAGTGCTAGTAGGTTGTGACAGGGATTCTTCCACACCTCTTCCTCAATATCTAGTTTATGTGCATGGCCCCCTTACTCATTATTTTAGTCAGATTAGGAGGAAATCGTCAGCCTGCATCCATCAACGAAACATTGTCAATGATCCATAAACAAAATCATAATATAATTGATCATATGTCACATATGCATAAATGAAATACTCAAACCAATACAATCCACTCCCTGACTCAATCTAGACTCCAAGGAGGTCCATTGATGCCATTGACATCCTCAATCTATCAATTTTCCTACACACTCAGGGGAAACTCGTCAATAGCATATGTCAATACATAGATATCAAAACTACATAAACCATAATCCATCAACATCGTCATAAGAATTTATAAGCGAAACAGACAACCATATACTATAATCGGATCACTTGCATGCAAATGTCCTCAAAGAAAAAGTCAATAACATGTGCTCGCAAGAGAGGGATGTTACATACACCTCCTCTTGTTTTAAACTTCATCATGAAGTTGTACAATATATTAAATGCAATAAATAAATCATATGACAAGATCTATATGGCTAAACTATCAAATAAATATGAAAACTGTTGGCGCATATCATATGCGTCCTCCGAGGTAGCCGATTGTGGAATATAATTGTCCCTCTAGACCTTGACCTGGTCGACTGTTCGTTGTCGAATACGATGTTCTAGAATGCGGATTGGCTCTATCATGAGTGCACCCTCATCCGACACCGCAAGGTACTGATGTCAATATCATGTGTAGGATTACTAACATAATGTCACAAAACATATACAAGAGAAACATCATGCATACGCCTCAAAGAATGAGGCAAGGCTAGTCGATAGGCCATGGGTCATTTCCTTTCCACAACTTCGAAAGGCCCCACATACCTAGAAGAGACTTTATCACCCTTTCTGAACTTAATCGAACTCTTGTGTGGTTTCACCCGCAAGAAAATCAGTCACCAACTTCATAGTTGCAGTCAACACGATGCGCATCATCATAACTATTCTGTCGATATTGCTCATCTTTAATCCTTTGTCTTATAATTTTCATTTGTTCTTCCATTTATTGGAGCATTTCTGGTCCTGCAAGGACCCTATCCTCAAGTCGATCCTGGCTCAATGGCGTATGATACGGTCGCCCGTAGAGAAACTCAAACGGTTCCATCTTAACGGTACCTTGATAGTTGTTGTTGTACGCAAACTCTTCCAGTGAAAAGAACTCTTCCCAACATTTCTGTTGGTCCAACACATACATACACAACATATCTTCCAAAATTTGGTTTGTTCCTTTTGTCTGCCCGTCTGTCTCAGGGTGATATGCTACACTAAATTTCAATTATGTTTCCAAGGTCTCTTGGGAACTAGTCCAAAATCGTTCGGTAAACACTGATCGTCTATCGGATATGATTATTTTTGGCACACCAAGCAGTCTCACAATATTTATGACAAAAATTCTAGCTATGTCTGGTGCCTGATATGTCATACGCACAGGAATAAAATGTGCACTCTTCGTCATAGTGTCAACCACCACAAAAATTGAGTTGTTCCTCCTTGCCATCAGCGGAAATCCAATAGTGAAGTAAATCAAAATGACCTCCTATTTCGATTCCAGAATAGGGTTTGGTTGTAGTAATCTTGTCGGATGTCTATGTTCAGACTTCACTCCCTGACATTCTAGACACCTCACGATGTAGCTAACTATGTCTGCCTTCATCCCTTCCAGAAGAATAAGGGCTTAAGCTCTGCCCTCATCTTCGTGACTCCTATATGAGCCTTGTATATTGCTCTATGAGCTTATCTTAAGTTCAAACTTCTCAATTTGTCATTAGGAGGTACGTGAATCTGGTCATTATACCTCCACAATCCATCTTTTTCCAATGTATAACCTTCAAACCTTGGTACCATCAAGGTGTCTTGTCTGATATTTTTCCTAACTGCTTTATACCAGACATCGTCAAACTGTATAGTTAGAATCATTTCTCAAAGATTCATCTGAAGAGGTATCACCGAGGATATGCATGCTCTCTGACTCAACGCATCTACCACTATGTTCATCATTTCTTCAATGTACCTAACCTCAAATCGTATTTTCTAAGTAATTATGATCAACGCCCTTGATGCACGTTCAAGTCAATATGCGTGAAAAGTGTTGCAATCCACAGTGATCTGGTTCTTTTTGTTCGAATTTCTGTCCAATCAAATAGTGTCTCCACACTCTCCAGGCATACATAATGGCTAATAAATCAAAATCATGTGTTGCATAGTTCTTCTCATGCCTTCTTAATTTACCCGAGATTGTAAGCGATCACTCGATCGTCTTGCATCAAGACTCTGCCTAAACCTTCCTTGGACGCATCTGTGCATACCAAGAATTACTTGTCCATATAAGGGACTTTTAGTGTCTCCGTTTTCAATAACATCCCCTTGAGCCTTTGAAATGCCTCCACACACTTCTTGGGCCATACAAACTTCTTGTTTTTCTTCTGCAATTCTGTGATCGGATTTGATATCTTCGAAAAACCTTCAGCGAACCGTCGATAATATCCTGTTAAACCCAAATAGTTGCGTACTCCTGGTACGTTTGTTGATGTAGGCAATTCCATAATAGCCTCTACCTTATCTAGGTCCACAACGATGCCTTTTCCATATATAACATGCCCTAAGTAATGAATCCTCGAGAGCATTTCGACAGTTTTCCATAAACACTGTAATACTAAGAGAAAAATTTTACAACGTTATTTCGTCGTCGGATAATATATCAATATGTCGTCAATGAATACTTGAAAAAACATGTCTAATTATTCATGAAAAACCCCATTAATCAAGCTCATGAATACCCTAGGGGAATTTGTTAGTCTGAAAGGTAAAACGCTCAACTCGTAATCTCCGAACCTCGTCTTGAATGTGGTCTTAGGAATATCTCCCTCTTTAATTCATAACTAGTGATATCTTGATCTCAAGTCGATCTTTGAAAACACCACCATGCCTTTCATTTGTTCAAACAAAATCGTCTATTCTTGGCAATGGATATAGGTTCTTGATCGTTTCCTTGTTCAATTGACGACAATCAATACAAAGTCTCCTTGACCCATCCTTCTTTTTTATGAAAATAATAGGTGCACCCAAAGGTGACACACTTGGGCATATGAGTCCTAGGTCCAACAACTCCTTTAGTTGCAGTTTCAACTCCTGTAACTCAGGTGTCGACATCTGATAAGGTGTTCTTGCTATCAGTTCAATTCCAAGTTTCAATTCGATGGTAAACTCCAACTCTCTTTCAGGCAGGAAGCCTGGTAACTCTTCTGGAAATACATCAACAAACTCTCGTACTACCAGAAGGTTTTCTAATCCATCCACCACGCCATTTTCGTTCAGTGTTAAGACTACATATAGCTTGCATCCTTTTTGCATGCTCTTATGTAGTTGTAGGGAAGAAATGAACCTCAGGGACACTCCTTGGTTTCATCCTATAATCACTCTTCTTTGTCCCTCACCATTGGTCAAACTCAATCATTTCGTCTTACAGCTAAATATCGCATCATGTGATTCCAACCATATCATATCAATCACGATGTCATAAGATCATAATATCGTGACATAAAGGTTAGCCTTCATTACAAAATCTCCCCAGTTAACACGACAGTCTACTCGGAAAGTGGCTCTCCACATGTCTGGAACCCGGTCTTCGGTCCAGTATTCCTGGTCCCTGAAGTAGAGGTTACCAGCCTACCAGCTTGAGATCCTGGTATGTTCTGTTGAACAAGACTAAACAGTTGTTGTTGTGGATGATGTTGTTGCTGATACGATGGTCCTCTGTAGGGATTTCCCCGTGGAGGAGTTGGTCGTCGTGGTGTCATGAATGTGGATCCTCTCGACGTATCACGATAGAGGGATTTCCCGTGGAGGAGTTGGTCGCCGGTGTCATGAATGTGGATCTCCTCTCGAACACGATCACTGACACCTTTAATGTGGGCTGGTGGTCGAGGTTTGATGCTATTACGCATCTAACATCTTTATGTCCACCGGTCTTTCATGAGTCCCATGTCCCCACCTTCCTACCATGAGGGGTCTTTGGATCCTACTGCAACAGCAATGTCTGAGGCGTTAGGATTCTCACCTTCACATGAATGCAGAAGTTAAGGCTGAACAAAAACCTGTTTACCTTTAGTTTCTCAGTGTTCAGATGTGGAGCATACCAAGCAGCTCCATGAATCGGGCCTCATACCCGAGCACCGTACGACCACCCTATCGCAAGGCGTAGAACTCGTTGAGTTGGTGCTCAATGAATTCCTCTAATAAGTACCTCTCCCAGAACCACTCCTCGAACAGTTCCCATGAAACGTCTTCAATGACCATGTTTAGTTGAGGTAGGAGCACCTTCCACCATAGAAGAGCACTCCCCTTTAGCTAAAAGACCACCATGCGGACTTTGATGTTGCAGGCTATAATCGCGAAGTGCGAAGCACATTGCCATGTTCTCCAACCATGCCTTGGCGGCTGATCCACCTGTAGAACCTATGAACTTGGGAACCTTAACCTTTTCGAGTTATCTATGAATGCTACCACTGCCAGCTGGAGCGCGCTGTGAAACCTCATTGGGTACAGGCTCCCTGGCCTCATCTCTATCTAGGCGGTTAATCAAGGCCTCTGACATCATTTGAAAGGACCTTGTCAAACCAACCGCATCCCCCGCCACAAACTGCTCATGCCCAATGACTTGTTCTTCTTCTTGGGGGTTAGACCCCTCTCTCACAGGTGCTACTGGAGGCGTCACACCTCCTCCCTTAGCACCAGGTTGTGAACCTCTGTGATGTCCTGTATCTAGGATTGTCGACATGGACAATTTCCATTTTAATTAGCGATAAGTTATTAATCAAGGATTTAATACAGTGGAAGTTGTAATGATTCCCAAGTCTCATGGTTGAACCCACTCTAATACCATATGTAACGACCCCTCTGTTACGACTAGGAAAAACAAAGCACAATTGTTTTTTCTTTTAAAAGCATTAGGAAATTAATGTCAACACATAATTCATAGCAATGCATAATCAAACAACATCATACTTAAAATCATTACAAGTGACTCATCACCGTAATAAATAACTACGCAACCAACGCATCAACATAAATGATAGCAACACCTAACAAACACAAAAACATAAATAACGATGCAGTTCAGCACATCACAAACAATTGAAGCAAATTATAAACAATGATCAACCAGATATTGCATGTTAAAATCACTACCTGCCTATTTACAATTGAAAACGTCAACGAAGTTTCGCCCACAAAATATTTTTGAAGCCTACTCTTATAAAAACTAAATAATACTAGTAGGTGGGAACCCCTTGTACTAGTGAAGATCAGATCTGCTCATTTTTTATGTTATGATGAGGTGCTACACGGTTTACATGGTTGATGAGATATTGTTGTTGTTGATATGAGTTGATCTTTTAAGGTGTTGTTCCTTCATTTTACTACATCTTGCTATTCATTAATGGTGTTTCTTCTTCTGGCACCTGCACAACAAACATGTTAGTGAAAATTATATGAAAGGAAGTTTTGAGAAAGGAAAATACTATAACAAATGAAAAAGAGACCTAGTTCTGCAATATTACATGCATGAAAATACTTGTTAATTGTTGTTAAACCATAGCTAACAAGGAAATGGCTATGAAGTTGTGTTTGAATTACATGATGTATATGCATATGGTTGAAAAGTCGATGGTGCGTTTGGCAAGGTGATAATACATATGGTTATACAAATTGTTAATCGAATTATGTAGCCGATATATATATGATATGGAACATTGGTGGCATATTTGGCAAGATCATAGTGCTAATGGTTATCATGTGAATAGTTATATGGAACTTGGATTATGCTATGGCTCAAGGTGGTATGTTCTATTGGTTTTAAATGTGTCGATAGTCTCGACACATGGGTTGATTAATGGTGTTAATGGAGGGCTTGTAGGCATGTATTGTTGAATTAATGATATGTGGGTGCAGGCGACGTGCATTTATTGCACGTCACCTTTACCCTTCCCATTGGCCGCCACCCTAGTCGGGTTATTGTTTGCTTGTTGTTTTGTTATGCTCCGGAATTTTAGCAGGGTGAAACCGCTCGACCACCTCTCGTCTTAAGGATTTCGATTAACAGGTATGTCCTTTTTTTGGCCATTCTTGACTTCACTCTAGTTATGAAATGATTACTAGCTCAGGTGTATGGGTTTGTGTTTTTTCTAAGTGTTGCAACTGTGTGAAATCTTGGTTCTTGAATGAAAAATGGATGGTTCTTCCTGTAATATTTTTGAGTTTGTAGAGGTTATCGGTCTTCCTGGTGATAATTCTTCGTTGCTACTACGGGTTCAGTTGGAGGGTTTCTGTTTAATTCTGGGGTGGAAAATTCTTCATGAACTATCACTATAGCCAATCTCTCGCCTTCCTAGGTTTAATGGTCAAAGTTTCTTTGTGTCACGATGTTGTGTTTCATTCCAGCATTCGATTTCCACCGCTAAGGGGCATGAATTAGGTGTTATGTTATTAACTCGGCCCTGTCTCCTCCTCAATATTGTGGACGAAGAACACGAGGGTTATACACTGCATGCATTGATTAAACTTCTCAGCCGAATAAGAGCCTCGCCCTTCCTTTTGCCCCCCCTCGCCATGGATTGTTACCTGTCCAAAAATGACGCATATTTCTATATTTGTATACCTCTGGATTTGAAATTTCACTATTACAAGAAATTGGCTTTGTTCCTACTGTGATGGCTACCAAGAAAAACCCTTAACCCTATGGTCTATAGTTTTGTAGGAAGAAACTCGGGCCTGTCAAGTTGTTATGGATTATTGTGGTCAATTAATTTGAATGCAGACTCACCATTGGTCGTATGGCAGTCTTGTTGGTATGGAATTTAGTTAGTGCCTCTGTGATAATAGAAATAAACCTTGCAATGCCAATTGCACTTCTAAAGTTCACAGTCACCCTCCTTGTGTCAAGTAACTCATTATTATTAGTGGAGAAGGCTTCTACCCCGTTTCGATTGGATGTGTGGGTATGCATAGCTACCACAACTTGTTTGTTTAATTGAATTCCTACCACAGTGGTGAATTGTTGGTTGGTATACAATAACTAGTATTTACACTTATAATGATTTGGATGATGGTGGGCATTGGTTGAAAATGCTTGGTGTTGTTCACACATGTTGTGTTCTGTGTATGGTATTTTGCAAAGTAATTAATGGGCATGGTAACTATGATTTTCTTTGGGCCGAATGACTACTAAACTGGATCACTGTAGAAAGTATATCCACTGCATCATGGTATTTGTTGATTGAATAAGCCTGAGAGTGCACAGTTTGGTCAATCACGGTGTGAATGAATCGAAACAACCTCATATTAAATCAATAGCTCAGTATGATATACTGAGTTATATCGTGATTGTGTGTTTGTTGTGATAAACGGAAATGTTGCACTGTGGGATTTCGTTTTCTGCGCACTGTGTGTAGTATGGATAGGTGTTTTTACACTCAGGGATACCCACAGAGTTTCTAAGTATGTTATTTACTGCAATTGACCATTGGTTAAAGAAGGCGTGTTGTTGATGGCAGTCATGTTGGATAGTTGGCCCAGCTTTTAAGTCACATTGATTTCGTTTTTTTTTTGCAGTGGCAGAACTAGATTGCCTAGGAAAATTACTCCTGCATAGCTTGTATCTAAAAGGTGGTTGTTGGTTGTATGATTAATTGTCATTTCGGGCGTGTCAATTTGGTCATGATTATTTGGTTACTACATATATATGTTAGCGAATATCATTTCATTTTTTATGGGCTCTATTGCAGTAATAGTAACCTCGCTATTATTTTGAAAACATGACTTTTGAGTATAGTGATGGATTGAAGAAATGCTTGGGCAGTGGTTGATTCTGATAGTTACAGATTGGAAATGGGCATTGCTCGTAAATTGTTATGAAATGCAAAGTGTATGAATGAAGGGAACATAACCTCTTACAATTTATGTGGAATACTTATTGTTTTGTGATAGCACTGTGTTGGGTAATTGATTATTGGATGGTGAATTAGTTAAATACATAGTAATTGTTATTCGGTCATGATGATTGTTGGTTGGTGCATCTATTCTTACTGCGAAATGTTTTATGGATCGCTTGATTAATTGCATGAACAATAATTTTTATCTTCCCTCCCATTATCTCACTTTCCGCTAATTACAAACCCTTCACATATCCCATATTCATTGTTTCACTCCATGTCCTGATATTGACTATAGTCAAGGGAATTTCTATGTTAGATTGGATGAAAGTGACGGAGTCTTGTGTGGATTGCAGAGAGGTTTTATTGGTTTGATTACAGTCGATTGTTGTTATCATTGAGCAGTGACCATATCTTCTCCCCTTTCATTATATAATATTTTCACTAATTACAAACCCCTCCTGTATCCCTGGACCCTTTTCACCCCACTGCTCGTTGATTAATAGTAAAACCATTTGTATGGATTGGATTCCATGAGCCTGGTACATTCTGAGCCAAATCTATTTCATATTTTTAAGAGTTGTCTTGCATGGTTATTTAAAACACTATTTTCTAATTGATCACACATGCAGTATGAGTTTTTTTAGTCGAGGTAGACACAGACGAGGAAACAGAGGTCGAGGTAATTGGAACCGAGGCCCAAGAAGGCCCAGATTCTCCATACATTTTGACGTTGATTCAGAGGAGTTTGACCAATTATTTCATGTTGGATTCTTTAATTGGATTGGGCAAGCGACATTCCAACCTAGGCCTGAAAGGCCTCCCTTCCAAGCTCAACAACCCCCGGTATCCCTGTACCTCCTCATGTCTCCTTACAGCCTGAGGTCCCTGTAAATGATGGATGGCAGAAGATTTTCCACCTGGCAATCTCCCAACATCGTGGCTGGCCCAACTTGTATTTGCCTCCTCCTCTGTCAGTTAACCCCATTGTCCAAGCTTCCCCTAACCACTCGCCAGTGAAATCCTCCCATGCTAGCAAAAGATTGAAGACTGAAGCCCACCATGCACTTGATAAAGGAAAAGCCATTGCTACCCCTTCCTCACCCTCCAATGACTCTGTCAAATCTGTGTCTTTGTGGATCCAATTGAGGGACGATTGTTCCCACGTGATCAGTGAGATCAAGAATAAAGGCTTTGCACAGCCAAAGGCAAATTTAGGAAAATCAAGAGGTGATAGCAGCAACCAAGGAAGGGTTGCATCACAGACTGGGAAATATGGCTTTTAAGTTTTATGCTATCTATTGTTTTATGACCGTTGACTTCATGGATCTTTGGACAACATATTTTATTTTTGATATATGAGTATTATTTTCGAAATAATTTCGAGTTTCATGAGCTAAAATTGCCAAAAGTAAATATATTGATGGGAGACACAAGGAGTTGTTTTTTGCTTAACTAATGGTTATGTTATGATTGTTATGAATCAAAGGGAGTCACAAGGGGTCCCACCTACTAGTTATTATTTATTTATGACCCTTATTATGATTATTACCTTTCCCCCTTAACTAAAGTTTGTTGAGTCTTTTAACTAACTTAACTAATGAGTTGGTTTAACAACCTTAACCAATTCTAACTTGTTAAAAGAAAAAGGAAAGGGAGGAACAAAGGTAGGATAGAAGAACAAGCATGTTAAGTTTTTCTCTTTGAGTTTATGTTGAGATAGTTCAGCTTTCATTCATTCATTTATTCATCACAACCTAACTCTCTTTTGTGATAGCAGGGTCTTATTGTAGACAACAATATTCAGGGATGAATCAAATCATTCAGACACTTGTTCTTCAGAGGTGTTGATCTATCTTTGATAGTCTGTGTAGACTTGTCTGTTTGTGAATTAACTTTCATGACTGATAAAGGCTATTGTGTAGAGTTGAGTGGGAAGCAATCTGTGGAAAGTTGATCTAGATTTTAGAGTTCAGTTTTGGTTTTCTGTCAGAGGTCCTTTTGTATGTTTCATCGGGGATTTCTAAGTTTGACTTTGGTCCAAGATTTATGTATGAGATTTTGTAAAGAAATGACTCTTTGGTGAATTGGAATGAAATAAAGGATTGTTTTATGTCTCATCTATCTTGATTATCCTCTTGGTGTCTTTACTTCTTTTCTTACATTTATTTCAACAACTAATATATTCAGAAAATTACATAAAAAATGAATTTCCAACAATCTTTTTTTTGTTGATAAAAGACTAGCCTAAGCACTCATAATTAATACTTGTGAGTTAGGATGTTATTTTTGTTGGCTATAAACATAGGGTGATATTCCCGTCTACTTTTCTTTAGCCAAGTAAAGTCTGAAAATGCTTGAGTAAGATCAATTCATATCTTTTCCTCAACACTTATTTGGCGACCATACTGGGGAGATCTTCGATATCTCTTCGGTTTATTTTTATACTCGATTTTCAGAGATACATATTTTATTTTATTTTTTATTGATTCTTTGATTGTTTTGCTATTAATGATTGTTTCTGCTGCAAGCCAACCAATATTGAGCCCGGTCTCCAATACCAGACCAGCATTGCTTTGAACCTGTTTCATACTATTTTAGACACGGTTAGGACTCGTGATGAGCTTAACCTTTCTTGGGCAGCAATTGAACGAGATATTAGCATTCAAGAACAATTGGAGGCAAGACGTAGGCAGCCTAGAAATCAACAATAACCTTTAGATTCTTCAGTTTTGGCCTTTCTTTCATGTCCTTAGATTCTCGTGCTTCTAGAAGAAGAAGAGGATTGTCACCTGAAATCAATCCTATTGCTGAAATAGGAAGAAGAAACGTTGTGTTGTCTACCCAAAAAAGTTCTCTAAGGAGAACTTTATCTTATTCATCCAGCTCGTCTTTCTTTCCCTCATCTCTCATCCACAGGATGGCATCTAGTGGTGGTTCTGGTGGCACTAGAAGTAATTCATCTTCCCAATATTCATCGTCATCAGTGATTGGTAGCTTGTACAACCACCATATCCCTATCCAATCTACTACAAACCCCACCAAAGTCATTAAAAAGTATGGGCTTTTTAAGTTCGAAGAGGATGCCACAACCACACCATGCCATGTGTCTTCTCCTCTAAAATTAGCACCTACTACATGCCCACTTCCGAAGTTTAAAGAGCACCTGCCTAGGTTTTCAGGAGACAACATTGTCAGTACAAACAAACACCTAGTGGCATTTTCTAATGCTTGTCATAAAATAGGGCCTAACGACAATGACACTTGCATGTGCTTGTTCGTCAATTCCTTGGAAGGAAAGGCTGTGGCCGATTTCTTTGACCTTCCTCCTAAGATCTTGTCTACTTAGGAGGAATTAATCTATTGGTTTAGATCCACTTATGGGCAATCTAAAAGCCCAGTCGAGAAGTTAAGGGAATACAATAAAATCACTTACAAAGATGGTGAGACCATCAAGTCTTTCAACTTGCGTTTCACCAAGTGGTACTACCAAATCCCTGAACTTATCCGCCCTCAGAACCAAGATGCTTTCATGCATTATTACAATGCATTGCCTTCTCCCTACCATCATAGGCTTGAGGAAAAATCCATTGATAATCTTAGGTCCACCCTGCACACTTGCTCAGAGTATGACAAATAGCTTGAACGAACTGGTCTACCCCAGGGAGAAACAGTTAGATAGACATATATGTCCGCTCTCTTACAGCTAGTACAAGATATGAACAATCGCATGATAGAATTTGAGTGGAAGGGTACTATCTCCCCTCTCGCCCCTAGGGTTTCATCCTCTTCTACACCCCCTTTTAGAAATCCGGTTGAAAACAACTTTCAGCCTAAGGCCATCCTACCTCAGAGTTGGTGTAAATTTTGCGAGGAGCACCATGAAGAAACCACATGTGAGGTAAAGAAGAGTTCCAGAGATAAAAGATTTGGTAAAAGACCAGAAGCTACTATCATTTTCCTAGACTTTGTTGAGCCATAGGATGTCATGGTTATTAACACTAGGAGAAAATCCTATGCTCCCAAGGGTAAATTTGATCCTCCTCGCAGTTCTTCTAGCCCTAGCTCATCCTCAACCACTGCCACATTACAGGTTCCTAAAATTCCTGAGATTCCGAGAATCACCCCCTCACCTCCCTCTTTTAAATACAATATCTTGAATCAATTGGCCAACATCAAAGCAGATGCAACCCTCCTAGCCATGGTTGTTGTCCCTGAACAACAGATGCATCTGAAACAATTCATGGAAGGAAAACTTCCATTGTAGCCAATATTTCCGAAGAGGTAAACGAAGAGGATTCTTTTGCAAATAAAGTAGGTGTACATAACTTTAGATATCATGTGTTAGTCCCTAAAGTTGCACTCAATTGCTAAGGGCAAGCTAGGGCATCATTGATTTATTGCAAAAGCGTTTTGAGGGTTTTATGATTGGGTTTTTTGAGTAAGGTGGTTTGAAACTGGTTTCAAGGTAACGACACAATATGAAAAACAAGATTAAAACAGAGTATATCCCATTGACTGAATAATAGGTGAACACAAAGATGGATTAAACCAATTAAGGAAAAGGAAGGTGAAGCCTTCAATTTGTCAACCTCACCAGAATTCTTGCCTCAAAATATCATAAAGAAACAAGATGTTCAGCTTGATATCAAACTTGAAAAATAATCTTTACTGTAAAATTTCCACTGTATAAATAATCAGTCAAGAATCAAAAAGCATTGCAATTTCGAATAATGAATTCAAGCATGAATAAAGAAATAACAGAATACAAAAAGAGGGTCTAACCATCCATATGCCTTTGTTATTAAGTGTCGAATTGAACATAAATTCCTTTACAATGTGCTTCACAAAAAGGTCCCTTGGGTCTCCAATTTTTCAACCTGAACATGGTCCTTCTTATGTCTATTTAAACCATCTATCAAACTTTCAGATCCTATCATCTAGTATAGCCTTTAATGACTAGATTCGAATAGTATATAACTACTAAGGTAGTTCACTCAAAAAGATCTTTTACAACCCCAAAATAGATCACAGCTCAACAGCTCGATATAGCAAATATTGTCAGCATTACATTTCACTCTACAAAATAGGAATTTTGTTTGATTCTATAAAACAGATCGAGGTCTTAGAATTTCACTGACCAAAAACGAGTAGGCTTTGCCAGATTTCCTGGAAAACATTTAAACATGATTGTAACAAATTTCCATGTTACCTTTAAGATATAATCACAGTAGTAGCTTTGGCATTTTTTTGTTTGAGCTTTGTGGTAAGCACGACATTGTGCCAATAGAGTCTGAAATTAATCTCCTTGAGTTCTTTGAGCAATGCCCTTTTCTCTTTCTTCTTCTTTTTAAAACCTTGAATCCTTTCTTGCTGGCGAGCATTCCACTGTTCTATCTGTGCCTTCTCCTTCTTCAATTGTCTTATTGTTTTCTGAAACTCTTTGATCCTTTCTTTATCAGTTCTAATTTTAACTTTGAATCCTGAGCATTCTTCAGAAGGTGCAGGTTCATTCAAGTTTAAGGCAACGCTAGGTTCCTTGGCTTTAACTTGGTACTTTGAGACTAATTTTGAGCTATGTTCTTCCTCAAAACTTGTTGAATCTATAGCTTCAGGCACATCTGGTATGTGATCTGAGTCTTCAAAGTAATCTTGTTTATATTTAGGGTTTTCATTGATACCTTTAGCCATCTCCTTAGCTTTTTCTAATCTAGTTGAAGCTCTCATTACAGGCCCTGTAGGTGGTGTAACTATTCTTTTTCCTTTGTTGACAGATTTCTTGGGCAATGGAGTCCTTTTTGCCCTTTTCCTGGTACTTGCTTCAACATTCTCATAATCATCTTCTATGATTACGAAGTTTTCTTATTTGATTGACGGATTGAACATTGCCTCTGACTTTAGTCTATACTTGTTGGTGACCCGAGTAGAATTTATTCTAGGTTTCTGTGATACAGACACACCTTTAACCTTTTTCCCTTTGGTTGCAGCACTCCTTTTGTTGGTTGATGGCGTTTCAAGCTTGACTGTAGTTTGAGCATCAAGATCATTATCTGAATCTTTTTCCCTTTCAACATCTTCCTTAGAAAACGTTTCAATTTCAGGCTCCCACCTAGGTCTTTTGCTTCTGCTCCTCCTAGTCACCTTGATATCAGAAAACTCTTCTTTCATAGGGGTTGCATCAATAGTATATCAGTTGTGTGTAATGGTCTTCCTCCCTCTACCTTTCTTCTGCTTATTGGACTGAGTAATAGAGTTTAAAGATTGTGTGAGCCAGCTCCAGGGCTTCTGTAATTCGCTCAAAGAAGACATGACTAGGGTTTTAATCAGGACTTGATGGAACAGGTTGCTTTTAGCATTGGTAGAGAGTGACTGCACTCTTTTCAACATTTTTGTCAAGATTTTGAGCAGAAAATAAGGGATATTTAACGGGTAATCACCATTTAAATGCATTAGTATTTTGATATGGTAGATATAGACCGATGAAAACCTTTTTTCGCAGGTGATATACCCGTGAATCATGACCAGAGTTGTGTGTCATTCGAGTCAAATCCAACTACAAGGTATTCCCCTTCTCCAATATGGATTTTTGTTATCTGGAAGGAGGAATTGGTTTACAAATTCTGTGACCACATGTTCTTTCTTCCACCATCTTTCCCCTCCAACCACGATCTTGCAAGCCTTTGTGATAGTCTGTTCTGTCACTTGCATCATCATCTTATCGATTTCGACCTCGTGACCATCGAAATTCAGAGAAAACTCCATGGAGACCTGCTCATCATAACCCTGAAAAGTGGTGAGGAAATCAAACCACCCAGCATCTCTGAATCTTTGAGCCATCTGAGGATAGTCTTAAAGAAGTTCGGCACCCTCTGGTTCTATTTTGACAACTTGTCCGCTCCTCTTTGGCACCATCAAAACACAATTCTGCAACTGGCGCCCTTGGGTTCCAAATTTTCTACCTGCAATTGTTAGTGTATACCATTCCTTTGAGTGGATACCTGCATTCCTCACTGCAAGCCTGAATTCAGCAAACTCGAACAGGTAAAATATAACGATCAGCAAGAAAAGGGTGATTTGAGATAAGTCATGGGTGAGTACACAACAATCAGATTCTGAAACGGCTGAATTTGCAAATGATTTAAAAGCTTTCGTGGAAGCATGTGAACTCTCAACCCACGATTCGTGTCATCATAACGAAATCGGGATGGCAGGCGCGTATCATGGCATGATTATTTGGCGCTACGGGAATAGGCTTATTCCCGTAGCACTATTAATGACATAGAAAAATTTGAAAATTTGAAATTCAAATAGGCATATAAGGAGACACCTCAATTTTAAACCGTGCTTTCAAAATCAAACTTAAATACACTATCCCAAAACTACAATGCAAACCATAATATACCAAAACAAAAATTGAAAACAACTAGAAATAAAATTTGAAGTGCGGGTAAGGAAAACTTAGGATAAGGGTTTCTCACTAAGCCAAGACAAAATTAGAGACTAACACCATGTAAAAAAAAAACCTTCTATATTTTTTTAAAGATCATGGATAATATTTCCCATTGTTGCCTCATTGACGAAGGTTCAAGCCCAAGTGTCATGTCGAAGATTATTATGAAAGAGTTAGGCTTGTCTTGTACAAACGAAAATGATAGAAGCATGTTATCCTGTAATAGTCTACAACAAACAACCATAGGTGAGATTAAAGATGTAACCTTGGTTTTATGTGCTCATCCTGAGATAAGGACAACCCTCTGCATTCAGGGGATTGATATGTCTGCGAGCAATTATTCAATTATCTTGGGGAGAGATTGGCAATCCCTAACAAGTGGGTACCTCTCACTCGATGGAACACATTTATCCGTTCCTCGGAATGGTGAGAACATTATAGTCCTTAGAGAAGGAATAATTGCATCCTACATAGAGAGTGTTCCGCAATCTAGCGTAAACTATATCAAAGAAGATGTAGGAGAATATTCCATATTTGTTGAAGAGGATAATATCCCTCTAGAAAGAATTGATTCATATGATGAATTATGGCGTATTCACTTTGATGGTTCACACTCTAACGAAGGTAATGGGGTTGGTATTATCTTGGTTTACCCTGCAGAAAAGATTCATAATCTGTCATACAGGTTGGAGTTTGCTTGTTCAAACAATGTTGTTGAGTTCAAAGTTTTGTTGTTAGGAATTGAGAACACCCTTAATCTCGTTTGTAGTCACCTTTCAATTTTCGAAAATTCTAAGCTTGTTGTGAACCTGATACGTAAGACATGCTCTCCTAGCGACAAGCTGGTGGAACAATACTCCTAAACTGTTTGGACACTTGTCTCGAGCCTCCTATCTTTCAACACCACTCATGTCAGGAAGGAGTTGAATTCAATAGCTGATCGATTAGTTATCTTTGCATCCTCTCCTACTCAGCAATTCTTGCCTCATTGGCTTGATTGTGGTTTCCAATCTCTGCATCATCCATACATTTATGAGAATGAAGAATTATGGAAGGCCATCCCTGA
This sequence comes from Picea sitchensis, assembly GCA_010110895.2. Classification (NCBI taxonomy): domain Eukaryota; kingdom Viridiplantae; phylum Streptophyta; class Pinopsida; order Pinales; family Pinaceae; genus Picea; species Picea sitchensis. The sequence continues at coordinate 37,620 of SNQJ01S0037613.1, forward strand.
GGATGAGAGAATTTGTGCTATCATCCAAGATGAACCTCTTAAGCCCGAGGAAATTATATCCATGGAAAATAATATGATTCCTAAGGGCTTGACTCCTCTTGAGAGTTCATTTTCATTGAATGTTGGAGGAAATAAAGAAAAATAGAAGGAAGAGGAGTTACAACATAAGGTGGTTAAAACCATATCCATGAACATTAGGACACATGGATCTTCAACGAACGTTAAAATAAATGTCCAGGGTTCTGATAAAGAAGAGATGAGGTGTATCGAGTTACTTGGTGGATTTCAAAATGTTTTCACTTGGTTTAACGTGGATCTTTGTGGTTTTGATCTAGGTCTTGTGCATCGTACTATGAAACCAGCTAGGTGAAAACAAGGACTTGTTAACTCTGCACTGAAATCAACCTTTCAAAGGGAGTTGAAGAATTTCTTAAAGACTGAATTTTTTTTTTTTAGTCAACCCTGAATGGGTTTCAAATTGGAAACCTGCTTCGAAGACCAGTGATAATATTAGAACCTGCGTTAGTCTTCGAACTTTTAGACAAGTAATTATGAGAAACCCTTTCCCTCCTTTCAATATGAAAATGTTTCTGCAACAGGTTGTAGAGTCACAGTGGGAGCCCTTACTTAACAGTTTATGTGGCTACAGTAAAATCAAAATAGAAAGAGGAAATTGCCACAGACCCACTCTTATTAGTTGTGATACCATGTCTTACAACTGCCTTCCTTTTGGCTTATTGCATGAAAGTACTGCCATTAAAAGGCCAATACACATGGCTTTTAATGAATTGGTCAGTCTCCATGCTTATCTTGATGATTTAATCATATGTGTCATGGGGATGATAATTACACCAGAGTTTCAGGTGTTGGGTCATTTCCAAATTACTTTGGTCTTAGACACTAACTTGGAAGTTTTTAAGGAATTACAGAGACAATGGTTTTTCTACAACACTAGCAGCCCTGGCTTGAAATATTGTGAGGAACCAACATGAAAATTTCTAATGTTGTATGGATTTTGTTGTATATTAGTAGCCTAGCTATCCTTTCAATTTTTGTGCTTCTTTTCATTGCTTCACAGTACTTTGATTTATGCTTTCGAAGTTAAGTTTTTTTATTCCCCGCCGCGCTTCGTTTCTGTCTTTTATTGTTGTTGTTTTAATTTCTTCTTTTTATTTATGTTGCAATTTTTGTCCTTATCATCTTTTAGTGTTCGGTTAAGATAGGATGTTGGATCAATCTTGCCACAGTGACACTGCTGCAAAGCATTGTTGGTCGATAACAATCAATATTACACAGTTGTTATGATGACTCCTCTGAAGGGCCCTTGAAATTGTTACATATTTCCATTGTTGTCTTACAAGGAATTGGTTATTTCCCGCTTCTTCTTGCCCTTTCTTCATCCATTGAGATTTTAAGAGAAAGTCTATGAGTTTTCCTCCTTAAAGGGTTGAGAGCAGATTATGGTCGAATGATTATGCATATGGTGGTAAAAAAACCCTCATACTTAACACTTTTCATAAATTATTCCCAAATTCCCGGTCATCTTTCCATTAAATCCGCTCACTTCCCCCTCTTGCATAATCATCCGAGTTATGTCTTCTTGGCCTGCTGTTTTGGTCCACGAAACCATGAGTCCTGAGTTATAAATCTGTTAAAAAAAAAATTCCCTGTGGAGTCGCCAGTTTGTTGACGATTGAAAACATCAACGAAGTTTCGCCAACAAAGTATTGTTGAAGCCTATTATTATAAAAACTAAATAATACTAGTAGGTGGGAACCCCTTGTACTAGTGAAGATCAGATATGCTCATTTTTTATGTTATGATGAGGTGCTACACGGTTTACATGGCTGATGAGATATTGTTGTTGTTGGTATGAGTTGAGCTTTTAAGGTGTTGTTCCTTCATTTTATTACAGTCTGCTATTCATTAATGGTGTTTGTTCTTCTCACACCTGCACAACAAACATGTTAGTGAAAATTATATGAAAGGCAATTTTGAGAAAGACAAAGTACTATAACAAATGCAAAAGAGACCTAGTTCTTCAATATTACATGCATGAAAATACTTGTTGATTATTGTTAAACCCTAGCTAACAAGGAAATGGCTATGAATTTGTGTTTGAATTACATGATGTATATGCATATGGTGTAAAATTCGGTGGCACATTTGGCAAGGTGATAATGTAGATGGTTATACATATTTTTAATGGAATTACGTAGCCGATATATATATATATATATATATATATATATATAATATGGAATGTTAATTGGCATATTTGGCAGAATCCTTAGTGCTAATGGTTATGTGAATTGTTATATGGAACTTGGATTATCCTATGGCTTAAGGTGGTATGGTCTATTGGTTTTAAATGCGTTGATATTCTCGATGCATGGGTTGATTAATGGTGTTAATGGAGGCTCATTGTATGCTGTTAAATTAATGATATGTGGGTGGAGGCAACATGCATTTAATACACATACCTTTACCCTTCTCGTTGGCCGCAACCCTAGTAGGACTATTGTTTGCTTGTTGTTGTGTTATGCTCCAAAATTTTAGCGGGGTGAAACCTCTCGACCACCTCTCATCTTAAGGATTTAGATTAGCAATTGTGGTGTTCTTTGTTTAGCCATTCTTGACTTCCTCTGGTTATGAAATGATTACTAGCTTAGGTGTATAGGTTTGTGTTTTTTCTAAGTTCTGCAACTGTGTGAAATATTAATTCTTGAATGAAAAATGGATGGTTCTTCTGTAATATTTTTGAGTAATATGGAATGTTGGTGGCATATTTGGCAAGATCATAGTGCTAATGGTTATGTGAATTGTTATATGGAACTTGGATTATCCTATGGCTTAAGGTGGTATGGTCTATTGGTTTTAAATGCGTTGATATTCTCGATGCATGGGTTGATTAATGGTGTTAATGGAGGGCTCATTGGCATGTACTGTTAAATTAATGATATGTGGGTGGAGGCGACATGCATTTATTGCACATCACCTTTACCCTTCTCGTTGGCCGCAACCCTAGTAGGACTATTGTTTGCTTGTTGTTGTGTTATGCTCTGGAATTTTAGCAGGGTGAAACCACTCGACCACCTCTCATCTTAAGGATTTCGATTAACAGGTATGTTCTTTGTTTGGCCATTCTTGACTTCACTCTGGTTATGAAATGATTACTAGCTTAGGTGTATAGGTTTGTGTTTTTTCTAAGTTCTGCAACTGTGTGAAATATTAATTCTTGAATGAAAAATGGATGGTTCTTCCTGTAATATTTTTGAGTTTGTAGAGGTTATCGGTCTTCCTGGTGATAATTCTTTGTTTCTACTACGGGTTCAGTTGGAGGGTTTCTGTTTAAGTCTGGGGTGGAAAATTCTTCATGCATTGTCACTATAGCCAGTCTCTGGCCTTCCTGGGTTAATGGTTGAAGTTTTTCTGTGTCATGATGTTGTGTTTCATTCCGGCATTCGATTTCCACCGCTAAGGGGCACGAATTGGGTGTTATGTTCTTAACTCGTCCATGTTTCCTCCTCAATACTGTGGACGAAGAACACGAGGGTTATACCCTGTGTGCATTGATTAAACTGCCCGACCGAATAAGAGCCTCGCCCTTCTTTCCCCCCCCCCCTCGCCATGGATTGTTACCTGTCCACAAATGAATCATATCTCTCTCTATGTGTATACCTATGGCTTCAAAGTTTCACTATTACAAGAAATTGGCTTTGTTCTTCCTATGATGTCTACCAAGCAAAACCCTTAACCCTCTGGTCTGGAGTTTCATAGGAAGACTCTCGGGCCTGTCAAGTTGCCACAAATTATTGTGGTCAATTAATTTGAATGTAGACCCACCATTGGTCGTATGGCAGTCATGTTGGTATGGCATTTAGTTATTGCCTCTGTGATAATAGCAATAAACCTTACAGTTCCAATTTCACTTCTAAAGTTCACAGTCACCCTCCTCATGTCAAGTAACTCAATATTATTAGTGGATAAGGCTTCTACCCAGTTTGGATTGGATGTGTGGGTATGCATAGCTACCACAACTTGTTCGGTTAATTGAATTCATACCACAGTGGCAAATTGTTGGTTGTTATACAATCACTAGTATGTGCACTTATAATGATTTGGATGATGGCAGGCATAGGTTGTGAATGCTTGTTGTTGTTCACACATGTTGCGTTCTATGTATGGTATTTTGCAAAGTAATTAATGGGCATGGTAACTATAATTTTCTTTGGGTCGAATGACTACTAAACTGGATGACTATAGAAATTATATCCATTGCATCCTGGTGTTTGTTGATTGAATAAGCCTGAGTGTGCACAGTTTGGTCAATCATGGTGTGACTGAATCAAAACAACCTCATATTAAATCGATAGTTCAGTATGATATACTGATTTATATCGTGACTGTGTGTTTGTTGTGATAAACGGAAACGTTGCACCGTGGGATTTCGTTTGTTGCACACTGTGTGTAGTATGGATAGGTGGTTTTATACTCAAGGATACCCACAGAGTTTTTAAGTATGTTATTTATTGCAATTGACCATTGGTTAAAGCAGGCGTGTTGTTGATGGCAGTCGTGTTGGATAGTTGGTCTATCTTTTAAGTCACATTGAGTTGTTGTTGTTTTTACAGTGGTAGAACTACATTTCCTGGGCAAATTACTCCTGCAGAGCTTGTATTTAAATGGTGGTTGTTGGTTGTATGATTAATTTTCAATTCAGGCGTGGCAATTTGGTCGTGATTATTTGGTTATTGCATATATATGTTAACGGATATCATTGCATTTTTTATGGTCTCTATTGCAGTAATAGTAACCTCGTTATTATTTTGAAAACATGACTTTTGAGTATAGTGATGGATTGAAGAAACACTTGGGCAGTGGTTGATTCTGATAGTTACAGATTAGAAATGGGCATTGTTCGTAAATTGTTATGAAATGCAGAGTGTATGAATGAAGGGAACAAAACCTCTTACAATTTATGTGGAATACTTATTGTTTTTTGATAGCACTGTGTTGGGCATTTGATTATTGGACAGTGAACTAGTTAAATACACAATAATTGTTATTCGGTCATGATGATTGTTGGTTGGTGCATATATTCTTACTACAGAATGTTTTACAGATCGCTTGATTAATTCCATGAATAGTAATCGTTATCTTCCCCTCCCATTATCTCACTTTCTGCTAATTACAAACCCTTCACATATCCCATATTCATTTTTTCACTCCATGTTCTGATATTGATTATAGTCAAGGGAATTTTTGTGTTAGATTGGATGAAAGTGACAGAGTCATGTGTGGATTGCAGTGAGATTTTATTGGTTTGCTTACAGTTGATTATTTTTATCATTGAGCAGTGATCATATCTTCTCCCCTTTCATTATATCATATTTTCTCTAATTACAAACCCCTCATGTATCCCTGGACCCTTTTCACCCCCTGCTCGTTGATTAACAGTAAAATAATTTGTATGGATTGGATTGCATGATCTTGGTACATTCTGAGGAAAATTTGTTTCATATTTTTAAGAATTGTCATGCATGGTTATTTAAAAGACTATTTTCTAATTGATTGCGCATGAAGGATAAGTTTTTTCAGTCGAGGTAGCCACGACCGAAGAAACATAGGTCAAGGTAATTGGAACCGAGACCCAAGAAGGCCCAGGTTCTCCATACATTTTGATGTTGATTCAAAAGAGCTTGGCCAATTATTTCATGTTGGATTCTTTAATTGGATTGGGAAGGGAATAGTCCAACCTGGGCCTGAAAGGCCTACCTTCCAAGCCCAACAAGCCCCCAGTACCCATGTACCTCCCCATGTCTCCTTACAGCCTGAGGTCCTTGAAAATCATGGATGGGGGGAGATTGTTCACCTGGCAGTCTCCCAATATCGTGGTTGGCCCAACTTGTCTTTGCATCCTCCTTCATTGGTTAAGCCCATTGTCCAAGCTTCCCCTAACCACTCGCTGCAATCCTCCCATGCTAGCAAGAGATTGAAGGTTGAATCCCACCATGCACTTGATAAAGGAAAAGTCATTGTTGCCCCTTCCTCACCCTCCAATGAATCTGACAAATCCGTGTCTTTGTGGATGCAATTGAGGGACAATTGTTCCAACATGATCTGTGAGATCAAGCCTAGAGGCTCTTCACAGCCAAAGGCAAATTCAGGAAAATCAAGAGGTGACAGCAGCAACCAAGGAAGGGTTGCATCACAGACTGGGAAATATGGCTTTTGAGTTTTATGCTCTCTATTGTTTTATGACAGTTGACTTCATGGATCTTTAGACAACATGTTTTATTTTGGATATATGGGTATTATTTTTGAAATAATTTCAAGTTTCATGAGCTAAAATTGCCAAAAGTAAATATGTTGATGGGAGACACAAGGAGGTGTGTTTTTCTTAACTAATGGTTATGTTATGATTTTTATGATTGTTATGAATCAAAGGGAGTCACATGGGGTCCCACCTACTAGTTATTATTTATTTATGACCCTTATTATGATTATTACTTTTCTGCCCTAACTAAAGTGTGTTGAGTCTTTTAACTAACATAACTAATGAGTTGGTTTAACTACCTTAACCAATTCTAACTTGTTAAAATCGAAAGGAAAGAGAAGATAGAAGCAAAAGCATGTTAAGGTTTTCTTTTTGAGTTTATGTTGAGATAGTTCAGCTTTCATTCATTCATATATTCATCACAACCTAATTCTCTTTTGTGATAGCAGGGTCTTATTGTAGACAACAATATTCAGGGTTGAATCAAGACACTTGTTCTTTAGAGGTGTTGATATATCTTTGATAGTCTGTGTAGACTTGTCTGTTTGTGAACTAACTTTCATGACTGATAAAGGATATTGTGTAGAGTCGAGTGGGCAACAATCTATGGCAAGTTGATCCATCTTTTAGAGTTCAATTTTTGTTTTCTGTCAGAGGTCCTTTTGTATGTTCCATCGGGGATTTCTATGTTTGACTTTAGTCCAAGATTTTTGTATGAGATTTTGTAAAGAAATGACTCTTTGGTGAATTGGAATGAAATAAAGGATTGTTTTATGTCTCGTCTATCTTGATTATCCTCTTGGTGTCTTTACTTATGTTCTTACATTTATTTCAACGACTGATATATTCAGAAAATTACATAAAAAGTGAATTTCCAATAAGCTTTTTTTTGTTTATAAAAGACTAGCCTAAGCACTCGTAATTAATACTTCTGAGTTAGGATGTTATTTTTGTTGGCTATAAACATAGGGTGATATTCTCGTCTACTTTGATTTAGCTAAGTAAAGTCTGAAAATGCTTGAGTTAGATCAATTCATATATTTTCCTCAACACTGCCCAACCTACCCTGCAAGGTTAGGACCTCTAGGACACATAAGCAATGCTCAAGCCCAGGATTCATCCGATTGATTTTGACCACTTAAGGTCTCAGGGATGGTGATTGTTCTGAGGAACAAGGAGGTGTCTAAATCCCACTAACACAATCAAGTCGAAAACTAACTAGCTCAATCAACCAACATAATTATTGTTCATGGCACAAGGGAATTTAAATACTTAATAATTCATACAACGATATTATTCATGTCGTGAGAGAAGTCTAAATACTCAATCAACCATACATCAATATTATTCATGTCGCATGAGAAATCAACTTATTTTTAATGGCGCAAGAGATTATAAATGCTTAATCCATCATATGTCAATCATTATTCTAAAAGCGCGAGAGTAATCAACTTATTTTTAAATGGCGCAAGAGATTATAAAGGCTTAATCAATCATATGTCAATCATTATTCTAAAAGCGCAAGAAAAATCAACTTGTTTTAAATGGCACAATTGATTATAAATGCTTAATCAATCATATATCACTGTTCACAACTTTTGTAGCACAACCAAATACATTTTAAGGAGTTATCTTAATTAATAAATATAGTATGAATCCAATACTAGATCTCACATCCATCTACAAAGTACCACACAATCACACTTGAACTTTAATATTAGAAGACAAGGTTGCATTATAAATTCATTAAAAAGTTATACATAATCACACATGAGCAATAAAAGATAAATCTCACCTTAACTTGCATATTCATATGTATGGATTGAGGAGGATCAGGCTTACTAAATGACCTACTCAATGTCAAGATTCCAATTTAAGATACTAAGGAGAATCAATAAAAAAAAAATGATTAATTAATGGGACCTAACATTTTCTTCTTCTCTTTAAGATATTTTGAGAATCGAAATAGTTAACATTGATAATTATAGAGAATCCATACAACATAGAGAATCCATTTATCTTTAGAAAGGTGTTTGGATGTTATAATTGGAAAAGGGTGGAACTTTTTATATACTTTATTAATTTATGATTACCTATAACTTAATAATTGTTTGTAGTGACGATTGTTGGACGATCCTTGAAGATGTTTTATTGTAAACTTTATGCAATTCAATGACTTAATCTCATGGAAGTAAGTTAACATTGACTTTAAGATTGTTTGAACTGTATTGCGTTTACAAAAACACCAAAATAGTAACACTCTAAACCACCATAACAATTACTTCAACGTGAATTTGGTAAAGACAAAATTATCCTTCATTAATATATTTAAATCTCTAAAGTAAGGGATAGTGAGTTAGGCAGAAGTTGCCAATGTCATGGGGGTGGTTGGCATACTCCCCGAAAGGAAACTTTGCAGGAAGAGATAATATTAGAGGGCGGAGAACCAATGACTGCCAGAGAGAGGGCGGAGAACCCGCAGCAAGGGATTAACCACCAGCAAAACGAAGGCTTCACCTCCATCTTCATATTGAAGTATGAGGTTTCACTAATACGAAAAAAATTATTAATCAACAAACACAGCAGAGGTAATCCCTCGCAACCGCAAATCGAGGAAGAGGAAAACGCAGTCCAGCATTAGATAAAACGCAGAGTTTATTCCCTGGCAAAACCGCCATTCGAGGAAGAGGAAAACGCAGTCCAGCATTAGATAAAACGCAGAGTTTATTCCTTGGCAACCCGCCATTCGAGGGAAAAGGAAAATCGCAGGTTAGATTCTCTGCCAAAACGCAGGAAGGTTCATTGGATTCGTCAAGGGATGACCAAATGATTTGTTTAAGCATTTCGTAGGTTCGAATCTCAACCAAGAACACAGGAGCGATTTATGGAGTCGTCGAGAGAAGACAAATGATAATCGTTGGTCTGGTTTAAGCAATTCGCAAGTTCGAATCTCGGCCAGAAACGCAGGAGTGATTTATCAAAGTAAAGAGCATTGGAGGGGTGCACTCAGCAAACCCAGTTGTGTTTTTTTTTCGGACCGATAATGGAAATAAGGAAGTTCTTTAGAGTTGTGACTCTCCTAATCTTAATACAAGCAATTGATTTCTATGTTCCATATGTGATGTCTTTTCTTGCTTGATGTATGTCTTACTTACAGTATAAAAGATTGAAACGGAGAAAAAACAAACCGAAGTAAAAACACAATGGAAAACCAGAGTGCAAGTCGCTTAATCAAATCTATACAATGGTCGATATTTAAGACTCTATAGGTCCTAAAATAATTTTGGAGTTGGAGTTGGCCTAATGACACCGGAAGAAAATAAAAAAACGAGAACCCTCTAGATAGTTAACGAAGCGGGTCAAAAAGATTTTCCTTCTTATATGTTTCTATGGGTCAGTAGAAGAGAAAGGGATCTCGTCAAGGATGAAAACAATTTGCCAAATATAAGCGGTGTACCCATTAATAATACTGGAATTCAATCGAATTCGCATATTCTCCCTAATTTGAAACATTGTTTAACCATAATTCATAAGATTTAAGTGACTAAATACTGTAACCAATATATTCGCCATTGCTACACTTATAACAATACATCCACTAGCAACAAATCCAAATAGAGCCTATTGGATAGGGAAAGGATAGCAACAAGAAAAATTTAATTTACAAGGGATGCTAACAGAGATAGCATGTCACATTTTATATCATTCCAGACTATCAATAAAGCTTACAAATTGATATCAGAAATACAATACAGTTGCGCAAATTCTAACTACAATTTATAACTTAACTATTACAATTACAAGCTCAATAAAAATACCGTAACCGGCGGCGAAAAATTCTGAAACTGAAGACGTCCTTCTGTAGTGACGCTCATTTCGATCTCTTGCTTGCTAACCGTTGAGACTTCACTGGTACCTCCCAGCCAACGCTACAGATACTCTTCTTCCCCCTTAGCCCCCAAGCCGCAAAGGGGCCACACACACACACAACCAGAAATCCTCTAGATCTCAGTTTGCCTCGCAAGGTAGAGTCGCCACTCTCTCTCACGCTGGGTATCCCAACTCTCACAAGTAAAACCAGTAAAAAATTATGCAGCATAACTTTACTCATAACCAGTGTGCCCATTACCCCTTTTTCCCATTTGTTTTATAGGAGTTTTCTCCATGACACCTAGCCACTTGCACATTTAATTCATTTTTTATGATTAATAATTAATTAAGAATTATTTTCCCCATACAATTGTCACCCTTTCCCTTAGTTGCACAAGTAAATCCACAATTTATTTTAATAAAAGTCAATTTCTCTCACCCATCCTAAAAGCACTCTTAAAATCACTCTCAGTTGTCTATTTATTCCCCTTGTTTCCAATTAATGACTGACACCTTACTAAATCTGAATTGAGTTAAAATATGAGTCTTCTCCTAGTTAAGCTAATGGTAGATAGACTTTAGATTCCCTTCTATGTGTGCACTTATTCTTTCATGCTTTATTCCTTTCTTATCTTAAATTCCAATTAGCTATTTTCTACACACATGTGTATTTAATTCCTTAGAATTATTTCATCTTTCTTATTTTCTTGAATTGACTTGCCTCCTTCCTATGTTATTTAATTAATAATTCGTTTTAGTTTTATTACCCACTTAGGCATACTTTTTCCATAGTCTTATATTTTCATTTGTGGATTTGCAATTAATTAATTCAATCCATAATTCATTAATAAATTAAAGCCAACAATGCTTAATATTTTATAGAGTTTAATTATTCGCTCAAGGTTTTCTAGCCCACCTAGATTCATTGACTCAAGTTTTAATATCGCGACGTTCCCTTCAAGACGCACACCATGCTCCAAGGGTGTCACTCACCTTTGATTTAAATTTTTAATTGTGCGACGTTCCCTTCAAGACACACTCTGTGCTCCAAGGGTGCCACTCGCCTTTGATTCAATTTTTTAATTACATGGCGTTCTCGTCAAGACGCACTCCGTGCTCCAAGGGTGCTACTCGTCTTTGACTAGTTTTGGCAGTTGTCCAACCCCTGGAGTCATTACTCCATTCAGGAGGCTTTGTGAGAGACTAAGGGCTTCTAGGGAATAAGGACATCGCCTTATTGCACGCCCCTTAAATCTTCGTGAGCGACTGTCTTAGTCTTCCCTCATGGCATCGTGGACCTCTCGAACTAGGTAATCGTTAACCTACAATTCGAACCACGGCGGGAGTGCTAGTAGGTTGTGACAGGGATGTTGTCACACCTCTCCCTCAATATTTGGTTTGTGTGCACGACTGTAACACCATGTTTCCCCCAATTTGTAATTAATCATAAAATAGAAATTACCATGCTAAGGCATGAGGACAATGTAAATGTATTATTGACTGAGTTGCCAAATAACTGACTATGGGGGTGCATCCTTGAAAGTACTGGCCATGATATTACTAGAGGAATAATGTGAAGACTATACAAGAGGGTTCATATATCAAATAACCCCAAATCTCGCTTGATAAGGATGACAAACCTCCTTCAAATTCGAAGGAAAGAAATCAGTTAATGAAGAAAGGACTGGTGGTTGAACAATCAACCACCCCCATGAATGGAAACATGGGCTGTCAGCCCGAAGTACCGCAGTGACCTACAGACCTGAGCTTCCTTCTGACAGAAGGAACAAGATAGGTCAGTAAAAACCTTCCAGGGTAAGGGGGATATACAAGGGGAGAGGAGACACAGGACAGAAGAGCGTAAGCTCGTAAGGGAGATGCTCCAGCGGAATCATGAACGGAAAGCTACGAGCTTGATGTGGAAGAGCATCTGAGAAACCTCACTGAGGCCATAACCGAAAGAGAAAGCTCTGAGTTGCAGAGAAAGAGACCCGAGTAGAAGCTGGGATAGAGACATAACTCCTGAGAACTGTGGGAACTCCCTGGTGATATCATGGCTTGGCACGGGGGTGGCCAGAGTGTTAAGAATGAATGCCTCTAAGCCTATGGTCGGGTGGAAGGATGAACACCCATAGTCAGTTGGTTGGCGGAAACCTGTAATAGATAAGTGATTTCCTACATTGTGTAATTTAGTCGTAATTGTGTATGAATTGGTTATACTGTGTATGTTTCAGGAATTGTACATATTTCTTAATGGATATACTGTATCCCCCTTATTTCTACTTGATTGCATAACTAGGCCAGTAAGAAATTATATGGTTAGGAGATGATTTTATACTCGTAAATGCTTGTGTCCTATGGAGGCATAAGCCAGAGACACGAACTGTGTGTTCGTCGACCCCGGACACAGTTTCATGTACGCATGCCAACCCTCCTAATTGTTTAGAGTCCCTTGGAGGACGAAGTTTGTTAATCTTAGGAGAGATAGTGCAGATCGGCACAGGCTCTCTGCGAGGCAAACCGAACCCAAAACTCCTTAAGTCCTGGACAAGCTCAGGAAGGATCGCACCGTTGTGTGCAAGGACCCTGCATGGAGTGCAGAGGTCGAGAAATCCTTTGGAGGTTTCAGAGCGTATGAAAGCTCAGGAGTGATAGAGATCATGATCAAAATTAGATCTGAACCATTGGTTCAATTTGGGGAAATAGAGGTGAGGATTTCCCCAAAGTCCTAAAAGGCGAATCGTCGATTCGTAGGGGAAAATCTCGACCGTTGGAGCCTACATTCAGACAGCCGGAGAAGAGTGTGCAGGAGAATAGATCTGAACCGTCAGATCGAGCGCAGGGGACCAATAGCCATTGGATCCAGAAGAGGCACACGAGGTTTAACCTGGTGCATGCAAGGGAGAGAGGACTCGTCAAAGTCCTAAAAGCATCGTGATCATCCATCCCAGAGGAAGTGTGTCAAAGATCTACATCCATCGCGGATTTGGCACTGGGGAAATGGGAGTGAAGACTCTCCCAAATTCCCGAAAAGGAGAAAGCCAGGATTTGATCATGACCATTGATCATCCCGAAAAGATCACAATTGTTCATCATGGCTAAAGGTCACAGCCGCCCATTAGAGGAACACGTGGCTGCCGGTCGACGTTTCGACACCAGGAAATCACAGGAGAAGGCTTCCCCAGACTCTTGATGGGGAATCGCGACTGTCAGGTCATGATAGATCTGGACCGTCCATTTGTAGAGGACAGGTGGTGAGAGTTAGGAATTTTATTGACTCACCATTGAAAGAAGTCAACGGGAGGAGTTCTTAGAACTCGCGAGTCACGAAATCATGACTTAATCCTAGTCATTGGTTTAAGAGAGATCACAGTCGTTAGATCACGGGGCTTGTGGGTCATCGATCTAACCCGGATCTAGACCGTCCATCGGAGGAGACGTGTGGTGAGTGGTCAGAGTTCGGGGAAAGCTCTGAAATCCCGTGGGCCATTGGATCTTGTAGAATAGCGAAGAGATTAAGACTAAGTGTCTTTCAACACCCTTAAGCTTATAAGGGATAGTGACCATCAGATCCAGATCAACGAGGGTCGTTGATCTCATACACGAATTCCCATATCAGAATTCGGGGATTGGAGTGACAAGAGATTTGGATTCATTGCATCATGAACTCCCGGTTCACGAAACTACGAAAAGATATGGACCGTTGAATCCAAATCATCGAGGATTGTTGGATCTCGTACAAGAACTCGTGTATCAGAGTTCGGGGAATGGAGTGACCAGTGGTTTGGGACGTTGCATTTCGATCTCTCGGTTACCGAAATCCCGACACGGCCAGGAACATCAGATCAGGGGGAGATTCGCAGCCGTCGATCTCATCGAAGGCAAGATTTCGGGTTTCAGGGTTTGAAGAGTCGAAAGACTTGACTCTCTTGCATCGTTGAGTCGTGAAATGTGAAAGGAGCCTCTTGGCTTGGCCTTTGGTCATAACCAATGATCACATGGAGGTGGATAAGGGAAGAGCTAGCCTGTGCTAGGCCCCCGTAGGAATTCAGGGATTCTATCTCATGAGGAAGAGCGGAAATTTTATTTTTGCCATAGTGGGTATGTGACAAATTGGTATCAGAGCATGGTTACAACACTTGGCCTGCTTGGGCTCATGTACGAGTCGCGTAAGGAGATATTGTTATCTGCATTTTCTCTTTAAGGAGAAGGACTACATAATGAAACTGTAATTTGATAATTTCTACGGAATTCCAGCAAAGGAATTATATTTTTCCTTTGTCAAAATGATAACTACTCTTATAGGAGTAGGGATGCACTGATCAATATCATTGATAAGACCTGAGTGTGAATAACAGAGGTGGAGTAAATTGTGCTATGAAGCTGCATGAGCCAGAAAAGGGACATGAACTGACTTGTTCTGTTATAGTGTGATGATGGCTACCTACTAAAGCAGGTAGATTCTCTTGCAATTGAGATGGTTGCTTAGGTAAGAATTAAGATCCTCATGAAGAATTCCTTCATGATTTAGGAAATATGGTAAGGACTGGTAGGATCCTTAGAAAGTTATAATTACTGCATTATTAAAAGACTAAACCCTGAGCATATAACTCCTCATGATTGAGAGGACTGATGAAAATATATACGGTCAGATTACCTTACCTATAATGGTTAGAATCGACAACAAGGATAATCTGTCTAAACAAGATTAAGAGGAGTCCTTTGGGACTGTTGCTAATTCCCAAGAGTGACCCTTGTTGGTTGTTCCCATAAAGAGAGGGTAACATCCATATGAGTTATGACTATGAGATTAGTCATGTAAGTAACTTAAAAGCTCAGAAGAGATAGCGGGGAAATTTTGAATTTCGAACGTGCGTATAGAATAAAGATGGTGTTAAAGTTTGAAAACTCTGTAGGTTGAGTGCAGAGTATACCTGGAGGAGTAGTGGTTTTGAGTCTTGAGAGGAAATACTTAGAAAAAATTTCTAAGTTTTGAAGAGTTGAAGCGTTCAAAGGTGAAGCGCAAAAAACTGAAGTTCGAAGAAACAACAAGTACGGAGGATTGAGCGGGAGAAATCCTTCAGAAAATAATTTTTAAGATTGGATAAGATCGAGAGTCAAGATCCATTCCGAAAGACCCGAAATGTTTCAAGTCGTTCGATCTCGGAGAAGTAGCGCATTGATTAGTTGCGAGGAGATACCGGAATTTTTCAAAACAAAAGGGCTTGGAAGAAGCAACGAGAAATTCGCGAAAATATCATAGACGTTGATCAAGGAGCGATCTGGACCATTGATAGTCCAAAGAGAATTTCACAATTTCGGGGATCGAATGATTCGAGGTGCTTCATAACAAAAGTCTCGAAGTCGTGAAACACGAAATCGCAACATAATCACAACCGTTGGTTGGAGAGTTGTTGGTGATCGTTGATCTGATCCAAAATTTCAGCATTTTGGGTATCGAGAGTTTGAAGGACGGAGAGTTGATTGACTCATATCGCCAATACGTGAAATCACGACGCACCTTTTTGGGTTAGTGTGTGGTCACAAGGCGTGGTCACATGGAAGAGACTTGTGTTTAAGCACTTGTACACACGGGCCGAAATTTGTGAAGACCCGTGGATTGTTTCTTATAGGTTTTAGCAGGGAATCAAAGACTGTTTTAGTTCAGTCTTAAGAAGATCCTAAAACCGAGAGGTCACGCAACCCTTGGAGAGAAGGGGAGGGGGGGGGGGTCTACACCATATAACTATCAAAACTACATGCAGGCTTAGGATTATGAAAATGGTTAAGTACGTCATAGATGTAAGTTAACAAAGACGCATGTTTATATTCCTTAAGGGGAATATTTAGTAAAAAGCTAAAGCTAACTTAAGGCTGAGGCCATCACAAATAGTGACGGATATGCAACCAGGGAGTTGCATGCCGAAGGAGTTCCCGGTGGAGGAACTGTGTAAGGAATTTGTCAGAAGAACAGAGTCACAACCCTAATAATTGTTGAAGGTTGGACAATGGGCTGCAAGGCCTATCGATATATAAGAATCTTGGATTACATTTTGAAAGAATCATGTAATTAATAGAAGACTAACAA
>SNQJ01S0037613.1:53867-65030 GCA_010110895.2 Picea sitchensis
ATTGTTTAGAGTCCCTTGGAGGACGAATTTTGTTAAGCTTAGGAGAGGTAGTGTAGATCGGCACAGGCTCTCTGCGAGGCAAACCGAACCCAGAACTTCTTAAGTCTTGGACAAGCTCAGGAAGGATCGCACCGTTGTGTGCAAGAACCCTGCATGGAGTGCAGAGGTCAAGAAACCCTTTGGAGGTTTCAGAGCTTATGAAAGCTTAGGAGTGATAGAGATCATGATCAAAATCAGATCTGAAACGTTGGTTCAATTCAGGGAAATAGAGGTGAGGATTTCCCCAAAGTCCTGAAAGGCGAATCGTCGATTTGCAGGGGAAAATTTGGACTATTGGAGCCTATTTCCAGACAGTCGGAGAAGGGTGCGCAGGAGAATAGATCTGAACCAACAGATCAAGCGCAGGGGACCGATAGTCGTCGGATCCAGAAGAGGCACACGAGGTTTAACCTGGTGCATGCAGGGGAGAGAGGACTTGTCAAAGTTTTGAAAGCATCTGGATCGTCCATCCCAGAGGACGCGTGTCAAATATCTACATCCATCAGGGATTTGGCACCGGGGAAATGGGAGTGAAGACTCTCCCAAATTCCCGAAAAGGAGAAAGCCAGGATTTGATCGCGACCATTGATCATCCTAAAAAGATAACAACTGTTGATCGTGGCTAAAGGTCGCAGTCGTCCATCAGAGGGACACGTGGCTGCCAGTCGGAATTTTGGCACCAGGAAATCATAGGAGAAGGCTTCCCCAGACTCTTGATGGGGAATCATCGATAAAGAATCGTGACCGTTGGGTCGTGACAGATCTGGACCATCCATTTGTAGAGGACACGTGGCGAGAGTTAGCAATTTCGCTGACTCGCCATTGAAAGAAGTCAATGGGAGGAGTTCTTAGAACTCATGAGTCACGAAATCATGACTTAATCCTAGTCGTTGGTTTAAGAGAGATCACAACTGTTAGATCACGGGGCTCTTGGGTCATCGATCTAACCCGGATCTGGACTGTCCATCGGAGGAGACGCGTGGTGAGCAGTCAGAGTTCGGGGAAAGCTCCAAAATCCCGTGGGCCATTGGATCTCATAGAACAACGAAGGGATTAAGAGTGAGTATCTTTCAACACCCTTAAGCTCAGGAGGGATAGTGACCGTCAGATCCAGATCAACGAGGGTCGTTGATATCATACACGAATTCCCATATCGAAATTCGAGGATTAGAGTGACAAAAGATTTGGAGTCACTGCTTCGTGAACTCCCGGTTCACAAAACTCTGAAAAGATCTAGACCGTTGGATCCAAATCATAGAGGATCATTGGATCTCATACAAGAACTCGTGTATCGGAGTTCGGGGAATGGAGTGACCAGTGGTTTGGGATGCTACATTTCGAACTCTTGGTTACCGAAATCCTGACACATCCAGGACCATCGGATCAGGGGGAGATTCGCATTCATCGATCTCATCGAAGGTAAGATTTTGGGTTTCGGGGTTTGAAGAGTCGAAAGACTCGACTCTCTTGCATCGTTGAGTCATGAAATTCGAAAGGCGCCTCTTGGCTTGGCCTGTGGTCATAACCAACGATCACATGGAGGTGGATAAGGGAAGAGCTAGCATGTGCTGGGCCCCCATAGGAATTCGGGGATTCTATCCCTTGACGAAGAGCGAAATTTTATTTTTTCCGTAGTGGGTATGTGACAACGGCCCCCTTACTCCTTATGTGATATAGATTAGCAAGCAATCGTCAGCCTGCATCCATCAACGGAACATTGTCAATGATCCATAAACAACATCATAATATAATCGATCATATGTCACATATGCATAAATGAAATACTCAAACCAATACAATCCACTCCCTGACTCAATTTGGAGTCCAAGGAGGTCCATTGATGCCATCGACATCCTCAATCCGTCAAGTGTCCTGCACACTCAAGGGAAACTCGTCAATAGCATTTGTCAATACATAGATATCAAAACTAAATAAACCATAATCCATCAACATCATCATAAGAATCCATAAGCGAAAAAGACAACCATATACTTTAACCAGATCACTTGCACGCAAGTGTCCTCAAAGAATAAGTCAATAACATGTGCTTGCAAGAGCGGGATGTTACACACACATATCTGTGTGTGTTATAAAACTATATTGTTAATTTGGTTTAGCATGGGTGGTTAAGAGGAGAAGTTCTTACCCTCCTCACCCATGTTCAAATCTCAATTATGACATGTTTTACCCTCATAATATGATTGGTGTTGGAAATGTACCAACAATATCAGTCTTTCTTAAGTCCTTGAGGTGGGATGAAATGTTCTAAACACTTTTATTCCTTTTTATCTCAATGGTTAGCTCAACCAGTTTCACCAATGTTGTTGGGAATTTGGAAAGTATCATGCCAACAAATTTACAAGTGATGTTATCGATGAATATGGTGAAGCATCCCTTGGATTTCCCCATGAGTTTTTCCTTGGAAAAATATGCAATCAAACTATATGTTATGCCATATCATATTTATATGTAAATAATCAATCATATATGTTATGTCCTATAGTCATAATATCATTAGGATGAAGTTCATCTTCAATGGCTTGTGAGACACACCACCACTAGATCCACCCTTAAATTAGATCAACATAATGATTGATATTGGAAACCATGCATTTTTTTTTAACATGTAAATAAGTACCCAACACTTTATCTTATAAGTGAGTGTGAGATACTCCTCATGGCTCATAAAGAGCCTCAATGAACAATTGGTTCACTAAGATAAAACATGTCACAAGTGGGATTGGAACTCAGATGGGGAGGATAACAATTCTTCCACTCAACCACTCAATCTAGACCCAACTAGCATTGGGAACAACAAACTTGTTTTCACTAACATGCCAATATTACCCACAGGGTGTTCAATAATGACATTTACAACATATGTGGTTTGATAGTTTCCCATAGTATAATAATAGAAACAAAAACTATAAAGAAAAAGATTATAAAAAATTGAGTTATATTCCACTTAGACCACCACAAAATTCGCATAGTGGTATCCTAAAACTCAGACCTTCATGATAGCTCACTAAAATTGGGTAAATATCTCAAAACATAATATCTCTCTCTAATATTAATGTTTTTTATTAGAATACGCTATGCAAATGCACTAAAATATCTAAAAAAGTTGAGATACCACAAAACCAATTCTTCAACTAGCCACTCCAATGAAAGGACGAGGACCAAAATGGTAGGATTCTCACTAGTTTAACTTAGCAAAAATTAGCAATTGGGCAAGATTATTTTCACTAGCATGTCAATAAATCCTCCCAATTTTATCCCAAGGGAGTTCAATAATGACATTTACAACATTTGTAGCTTGAAAGTTTCTCATTGTAGAGTATTGAAAATAAAAAATTAAAAGAAAAAACTATAAAAATCTAACTAGTTAGACAACAACCAAAATCAGATAGTGTTGTTTTATCCTAAAGATGACACCTTCATAGTAGCTCTTTAAAATTGGGTAAATATCTCAAAAATAATATATGTTAAGCAAATGCACTAAAATTTGCAAAAACATTGAGATACCACACAACCACTTCTTCAACTAACCATGCCAATCAAAGGATCAGGATCATATTGGTAGGATTCTTGCACTAATTTAATTCAACGAGCATTAGTAATTGGGAACAACAAAGGCATGGGAATAATGCTCGTGAAATCTATTGATTTTGTTAGTACAAATAACATACTTCTACAATACCCAAGCCTCTCGGTATAACAAATCTATCCCTTGCTATTCAATGCATGGAACCCATCTTTACTTTGTGTATCATGGAGTGTTTCCGATGTACAATGAGGCAACCACATTGTGCAACTAGTCTAGATTGCATATAGAGTAATCGGGCCCATGGAAAATTCCATGGGAGGAAACATATGTAGGGACTATGATCTATTGCTTTTCCATTCATCTCATATTCTACGAGAATTCCAATTCCCACTACAACATCACCTGCTTATGCTTCTAGACATGAGGGTCAAAAATATGAGATGAGGTATAAGCCTACCCCAAGCTCTTAATCAACATTGCGAGAGAAGTTTTTCATGATATTGTAGGGGTTGAATTGTTTGGTGTTCTGAATATATGATTTTGAATTAAAATGGATCTGAACAAATAATGGATGGTTGTAAGACTCGGTATTTACAAATAATTTGAGAACAAGGTTTGAAAAATAAAATACATTGCACATATTATGAAATTAAATAAAAAGGAAAAAAAAAAAGTAGGAGAGAAAGTTAGGGAATGAGAAATGAAAGGATAAGGATGATTGGCCTTCTCATTACCACCATTTGTGTCTATTACTTCATGTAATTGGAATTACAAAGGGTATTTTTTCCAAGAAAAAAAATGAAGATGATTAGTTGTTTAAAATGTTGAATGATCCAAAGTTTTCATTGTAACCTGAAATTGTCCAATAAAGACTGAGAAACAATTCTAATACAGTTTTTACCATTCAAGTTTCCAAGGTAAACATTATGTTCACTATGTTATGAATTTCTTTGTGATTGTTGTGTAATTGTTGTATAAGGGAATTGATTCTCTTGGTTTTGTTTAATGGGTTGCTCTTGGTTTTGTTTAATGGTTAACGATGAATTCCAAACTATATTTATGTTAGTTATTAATTAGAAGTCGATTTCTAGTAGAATTATGTGAATATAAACATTTCGAAGGAATCTTTGAGGTCAATGGTCATTATGATTTAGTTGTTGCTTCATGGTTATCAACAATCAATGCCTATTGAGGGGCGTTGTCTAGTTGTTCTATGAAATGGCTTTTTTCACCAGAATCTCACGATATAAATTTACACAAATCACTATTTTTTGTTGTTCAAAATCCATTTCTGAATGCAAAAATGAATTCGGCATACTGAAAAACTCCTAGAGCACTTGGATTATACAAAAATAATCACTCAAATCTACAAATCTAACAATTTCTCACCAAATTTCGAACAAATATCCCCAAAAAAAAATTATCATTTCGTAAAACATTTAACCTACTCGCTAGTGAATCCATGGGAATTTAAACATGTCGTACACATCAATACTTAATTACTAAGGCGGTAAAACATTTAACCTACTCGCTAGTGAATCCATGGGAATTTAAACATGTCGTACACATCAATACTTAATTACTAAGGCGGTATGCAGCCATGGATAGGTTGTACACACCCCGGAATCGGAATAGGTCGTAACTGTTAAATATATTGTACCCTCAACAGTATGATCGTACACTGCCAGCTGTACTGGACAGTTGTACTTTCTATTTTCGTCTTGTTTGAGCATATATAGCTCAACCATCTTACAATGTAAGATGGTGCGCGACTTAACCTCTCTTAGGTTACGTGCAGCCCTTTCTTCATACATTTGAATATACTATTCTTTTTCTCTCTGCATTTCTGTCCTTCCTGATTATCATGGTATGAGGAAGCCGGTAAACCTCTTCCACCGCGATCCCGGAGAGCAACCACCCCGATCCTCACAGTAGCGAAACTTACCGCATCTTGAGTATTTGTGTATTCACAAGGCTTGGAAACACATCTCCACTACTCTTTAGCATCCATCCATCTTTCCTTCCTTCCTTCCATCCATCCTTCCATCCATCCTTCCTCTTTGTCCATTCCTCCATCCTCGGTTCATCCATCCTCCATCCATCACTGTCCATCCATTCCATTCCATCCCTCCATTCCGATCTCCATGTCCATCCATCCATCCCTCCTTCCATCACTTCCATTCCATCCATCCATCCATTCCTCCGTCCATTCCATTTCCATCCATTCCATTCCTCCGCCCTCCATCCATCCATTCGTCCATTCTTTTCCTTCCTTCCATCCACTCCATTCCATCCATCCATCCGTCCATTCCATCCGTCCTTCCATTCCTCCATTCCGTCCATCCATCCATGTCCATCTTCCTCCATTCCATCCATCTTTGCTTCCTTCTTTGTCCTTCCTCCATCCATTCCTTCCTTCCTCCATGTCCGTCCATTCATCCGTCCATTCCATCTCCAGTTCCTCCATCCACTCTTCCTCCATTCATTCCTCCATTCCTTCCATCCATTCCTTCCTCCATTCCTCCATTCCATCCATCCATCCATCCATCCATCCATTTCCTTCCTCCTTCCATTCCTTCCATTCCTTCCTTCCTTCCATCCGTGTCCTCCATTCCATCTTTCCTCCATTCCATTCCATCCTTCCATCCATCCATTCACTCCGTCCTTCCGTCCTTCCATTCCTCCATTTCCTTCCTCATCCATCCATTCCTTTCCATCCATCTTCCACAAATGAACCAACACTTTATACCAAAACGGATCAACATGGTAAAATACTAATTTTATGTTTACATATGTTGATGACATGATTTACGCAAGAAATCTAGAGCTATGATTTCAAGCATGCCATGCAATCGAGTTTGGATGGCGGATCTTGGCATAATGAAATATTTTTAGACATCGGGGTTCATCAATCAATGAGCATTTTTGTCTGTCGACAAGAAATTGTCGGCCGGACATTCTCAAAAGGTTTAGCATGGAAGGATGCAATCGGCCCGAAGGCACAAGTTGAGCAAGAATGATGAAGGTCCCACGGTGGATCCTGCTATACAAAAGTTTAGTTGGCGGTTTGTTGTATCTTCTGACAACTAGGCCGGAACATCATGTATCGGCCGACCTAGTTTCTAGATTTATGGAATCACCAAAAGATTCTAATTGGAAAATGGCAAAGCGAATTTTGAGATATGTGGCGAGAACTACATTTTGGTTTATGGTACACTGTATGATTGTAATCAACTTTAGGATTTTACCGGATAGTGACTTCGCGGTAGCCGGGATGGCGGGGAAAAGCACATCGGGGATATGTTTTCAATGAGCGCGAACACGATTTCATGGGCATCGAGAAGAAGTGGCCAGGTGTATCAATATCTTAGGCGGGTAATAGTTGATACCTCAGCTTCTTGTCAATTTGTATGGCTCAAAGATTATTGAAAGACATGTCACAAACGGAAAATGAGCCAACTCCCATCTTCTGTGACAACACAACAATTATGTTTTCAAAGAATCATGTGTTTCACACGAAAAGTAAACACATTGACACCGGTTTCATTTCATGCAGCGAGTTGGTCAATAATGGTGACATTGCACTTCAATTTTGTGGTTCTAGAGATCCACTTGCTGATATTTTCACCAAGACACTAGGAAAGATGGAGTTTTGACTTCCAGGCGACACTTAGGCATAGTCGGTCTTGATTATGCTTGTTGAGTCTAAGAGGGAGTGTTAAATATATTGTACCCTCAGCGGTATGATCATTTTCTTGCCGGTATCTTTGGACGGTTGTACTTTCTATTTTCGTCTTGTTTGAGCATATAGCTCAACCATCTTGTGTAAGACAGAGCTTAACCTCTAACTGTTGAGTCTAAGAGGGAGTGCTAAATATATCGTACCCTCAACAGTATGATCGTACACTGCCAGCTGTACTGGACACTTGTACTTCCTATTTTCGTCTTGTTTGAGCATATATAGCTCAACCATCTTACATTGTAAGACAGAGCTTAACCTCTTCAGTTTTGTTCTGTACTTCTTCATACATTTGAATATACTATTCTTTTCTCTCTGCATTTCTCTGTCCTTCACAATTTATCAGTAACTCTGTCCTCTCTTGGTTGTACGTTGAACTTCAACCAACAATGGACGTGTCCATTCAATTTACAGTTAGAAAAAGTCTCATTTCTTTAAAGTGATGTAAAGACAGTGCGTCCCATTAATTCATAGTTTGGTTTATTTGTCTCATTTGGAATGTCATGTTAAATTGATGTAAATGGTTGTTGGGAATGGTTGGGTAAGATTTCCATTGAGCGAGGTATTCCTTTTCTTGGGCATGTTGGAACATTTTTTCTTTTATTGGAGAAAAGAGATATCTGTGTGTGTTGTGTGGGGGGCATGTTGGAACATTATTTCCCTTTCTTGTTCTCATTTTCCCAAGAAAGGAAAAGAATGTTCCAACATGCTTCTCTCTTTTTCTCTCTCTCTCTCTCTCTATATATATATATATAAGGTCAGGGTCAAGCCAGACACCAAATTGGTGTATGAGAACCCCCTTGTTAGTCTGACAAGGGACCTCCTCCGTGCAACGATTTGACTGCTAAAGTCCACGGAGGTATAAATACCCTACCCCCTCTGAATTTGAACATGTAACCTCCAAAAAGAAAACACATGTTCTTAACCATTAGACCCACTCAGATTGTATATATATATAGCTTAGAATATTTTCCCATGAATCACTATGGTGTTGGATATATATTTATTAATCATTGGAGAGTTGTATAAAAATATTCTTATGAGCAACATTGGGATGTGGCTACTTCAATTCAAATGAAATTATTTATATCTCCACGGCCTTGTTTTTACTCAAGATTCCATCGAAGGGAGCATTGATGGTGCTTGGGGTGATATACTTATTTTTCTGATAGTGGATATGTTTCTTTTTTATGTTTGTTATGTATGCATACTTGGACAAATAAGCTAGGATAACACGCTTGAGCTACAACCATTGCTTGCACAATTAGAAATAAGCACTTGGTCACTTAGCTCAACCAGACATCTCAGATTTGTAAGCAGTTGAAGGTGTTTTCTATTAAAAAGAGAAGCATGAATGATGTGTTTATTAACTAGTGTGGTTCTTATGTTGGCAATAGACATAATTTTCATTCATTTGATTGACAAGAATCGGTTGTTTCATGTGTATATTACACCAAGTATAGACGCCTTATGATTAATACTGAACATATATAGTAGAGCACAAATTTCTTTTCCGTGGAGGATCTATGTTGGTAAGACGTGTGGGATTTAAGCCCTGTGTTTACAAATCAATATCCTAAGAGACACCAGTGTCATTTCGCTTGCAATACTAATATATTTTGGATGTGTATACTCACATATAGTATTTAGGAGATATGCGTGTGAGTAGGGATTTCAAGGGAGTTTTCAGAATTGTTCATGAAAAGTACACTACTTATCAACAATTGAGAAATACACATTTATGAGTTGTGTAGATACACACATAGTAAGCTATAATTTAAGGTATAATGATTGCATCAACATTGAAAGGAAATAGTAGTGACATATGAATCCCTGTGATAAGTATAACTCTAAAATCCTCCACAGGAAATATAATCTTTATCGTAATAAACTTAACACCTATAACATTGATGTTAACATATGAATGCAAAAGAATATGAAACACATACTTTATTGATTATATCCTCTATTGATTATATTATTTATTAGTAATTAATTATCCATTCATAAAAGGCATTGCATTTTTATGGGTACCTTCAATTTCTTTCAACATTCCCCTTTCCCACTTCAAAGATATGGTAATTATGGTAATTATGTTGAAGGAAAATTTTTGAGTGGACAGTTCTCCTTATCCCTTGTAAATGCCCTATAAACAATTGCAATTTGTCCATCTATGATAGTTCAATAGTTTTCCTCTACCCATCCTCTGCTATAATATATAGTAAAACTAATTTTAAATCCATTTTAAGTCACATAGATAGGGGATTTAAGGACTTATATGTGAGGTTAAGGTCTCTACATTTTGGGTTTTTAATGGAAGGGTTGGTAGCCTTCAAGAGATTTATTTTTAGGGTTTAAAGAAGCAATGGTTTATGTATATTTGTGTGAGGAGGAACCTTGTTTGTGGTCTATAGTTTGTTGATGTTGTTATCAAGGTGGAGATTGGGGTTACTAGGTTTGTTTCATTTAAGGGCTCAGGATCCAATGATGGAGATGATGATATTTTTGAAATGGATTTAGGAGTTGTTAGAGGGTAAGGGTTTGGGACATAGGTAAAAATATTTATGGGAAAATAGGTCAAAGGCCTATTTCTACGAGGAATTTCATGATCTATTAGGTAAACAGATCATCGATGTGGATTTTGACTAGTGGAGGGAGAAAATAAAGATCACCAACCTTCACTTCAATTCGAAAACATTTCATCACTTCATGGTGGAGGTAGTGTCTAAAATGATGGAGAAGAGATCAATATCATTGCTCAAGGATGCGGTAAAGAGGAACCTACTTGTTAATTTGCAGGATGTGTTTCTTTGTGATATGTTTGATAATACTTTCAATGTGGTTTTTGAAAGAAATCCTAGGTTACTTTTTATGAACATGTTTTTGATGCATGCATGGAGACCAAGTTTTATTATTTTTTTTTTATGTCGAGGCTCTTTTGGAATACTTTGTATATCTTGAAAGTGGGGAAGGAGAGACATATAATCGAGGCCCTAAAGCAGTTAAAGGACTGTGTTGACATTCTAATTGTTTTCGAGAAGAAGGAAATATCAATATCGAATGCTTTCAGTTTCTCTTCCCATTGATATATTACCTTATGGTGTCATAGATTGAATTGAGATTAAATGGATTGCTTTGTAATATGGAAAATAATGTCAAACTCATGACAATAGTGCATTGTTTCTATGCCTGGCAAATAATGTCAAACTCATGACAATAGTGCATTGTTTCTATGCCTTATTTTTCTTGTGTGGTAGTGCCTATTGATGATAGATTCTGGAAGGGATGATTTACATGTTGCTACAACATCCACATATAAGCACACCTTTAGCTTAGGATGCCATTTTTTCCAAGGGTTATTACTTTTATTTATTTCAAGCATTACTTAAAAAATGATTTTATGGTTTTCATTGATCCCCTTAATGTTATATGTGTTGCAATGTACATATGCATCTATACCTTGAGAAAATCATCATAACAATATCTCTTCTTATTTTGAAAATGTATTAGTGCAACGCCCTTTCTCACTCTTTGATATTCATCATAATACTATCTCTTCTTATGTTGAAAAATGTATTCACATCATGTTCTTGTTCATTCTTTAGTATTGTAGGGGATAATGTGTTAGTTGTTTCCAAAAACCTCAGAGAATATGTTCCCATTTCCAATGTTTGAGCTACTAAGATATATGGAATGTATATAGTCACAGATGGTATCGAGGACGTATACAAGTGGTAATACCATGTGATATACAAGTGGGGAGGGAATTGAAGGGGTTGTTTGAATAGTTCATGAAAACCAAAATATATATCAACAATTAATAAATACACATTTCTTG
>SNQJ01S0037614.1:22841-33402 GCA_010110895.2 Picea sitchensis
AGATCGAACAACAACAATGAATAACCATAAGCTGGGCGATGATCACATAAAATCGGGTCTGAGCCAATTATAGAGCATGATCATTTTGTTTTACAAATTCATTCGTAACTGAAAATACGTTGTCACTCTAATTCACAAAAGAATAGGGTTGACTAGCCATAACGAATTGATTGGCTAGAAGTTGGATAATTGTTACGATTTGTATCAATTCAAAAATCCCTTTTTAAACAAAATCGACACCATATCCAGACTGGTCAAAGCGATATAAAATTGCAACAGATAATCATGTGTCTCATAAACAATTCAGATCATAGCATAAATCATGCCTTAAGGTTTGAAATGAAAAACAGCTTGCCCAAAATAGATGCAACAGAACATTCAATCACAACTAATTTAAAACAATCAAATCCATTATATGATTAATAGAATCAAGACCAAATCCTATAACAAATTCGATTTACCAAGACAAGATATGTACATCAATGCATGTTTATGTAACAGAGCAGATCGATGATGTATACAGAGTTTATGAATATGCCATATAAATGAGTGAAAGTTATACCAGCGAAGTTGTTGAGGCTATGCCAATTTCGAATTGACAATTTCCGTGGCTGACTCGACATTCTTGAACATAATTGAACCAGCTGTGTGTTGCTTCTTGTCAGAGGGTTCCACCTTCGCATTACGATCAGAGAGATTTTCCACTTGGTTTTCCAAATCATGGATTCTGGATTGCAACATCGGCACATCCAAGTAGTATCTCTCCAACCATAACCCACACTAATCGCAAGGTGGAACAACAGGTTGAGCAGTCGAGGGTTTCGATGATTCACCGAGGGCTCCTCGAGGTAGTTCAATACCAGGAAAATTAGGATCATCCCGTAGACAGGGTGGCAAATTCTTGACAAAGTCGTGAGGAGGTTTGTCACACAAGCCTTCCGAGTAAGGATACTCATCGGCGAGAAAATGTTCAATCTCTGAATTAGAGTCTTCGCTGACCACGATAGGCTCTGATTTGGCAAGGGGTTTGGGTATATTTCTCGCCATGTGAGAGATTAACCTAGCATTTTTCTTGCCTTTAGAATTAGCACCAGTTTTAGATTTAGGCTTTTTGATTGCGGGTTTATCAATTTCAACCTATTTAGTCACAGCCATTGGCAAATTCGTAGGTGGGTCGGGTAGAGGTTTGGGTAGCAAAATGCTGTAAGGCATAGGGGGAATAGGCTGGGTTCCGGTTATCATAGGTTTATCAACCTGCGGAGGGTCCGATTCTTCGAAGCCATTACGACTGAGAAAATCAGCCCAACAATCACGACGTAACCCCAACTCATAAACCATAATCATTTTAATCAACCCCAAATGGAAGAGGCTGGTATCGGYCTRKCTACGCTTKTACCTTTTAGCCATCTTGAACAAACTTCTATGCAGGTAGTGAGGCATACTAAGTTYRAAACCCATAAAAACCATCAATAGACRAAGGTGAAACAAKAAAATGAACCCGTACCTRCCCTCACAAGTAATGAATTGCTTGATTATCATTAGGAGATCATACCARCKTGGTTTCAACATTTTTGCAGGCAAGCCTTTSTCRCAGGAGTTCACCGTTCGAGACTGGAATAACAATGTCCACGGGACATCATCCACCTTGCAACTTTTGGACCACTTCTATCCAGTAACAGGTAGGCTGGTTGCCGAGCTAAGGAACTGTTCATTAATTTCAAGTTGGACATCTCCAATTTTGGCTCGGAAGCCATCGAATGATAACACAAATTGTCGAGCCACGATAGGGTTGTAACCATCAAACTTCTTTATAAACTGGAGCCACCCAAACTTTTCCAGGTCGCTATAAGCGCCATCAAACATCAGCAATGCTTGGCACCCATTGGGCTCGGCCTTTACGACAGGAGCCATGGATTATGATTATGATAGGGTTTGGTTTGAACAATACCACACGCAGGAGTAAAAACAATAGGGCTTAACAGCTGCAAGCGCTCAAAGGGGAATGAATCAATGTAATGCGTGTGAGGGTGGTGGGATTACCACCACCATGAAGTGTATTAATGACTAGGTACAATGTTGTTTCATCAGTAATCAACACATTAATCGGCCAACCCACATCGGTGTATAACCATATCAACGTGCCATCGATCAAACGAAAAACAAATACTATATGTTAAATTCATGCACCAAGTGTATAGTTCGATCCAACATGACATCCAAAGGTTTTACCAACGTGACAAGTGTAAAACATTGCCACTCAAATATGAAACCAAATTGATATATGACCCATGCATTTTTTAGCATAATCAAAGTGTAAAAACATTTCAACCAATGACCTTATGAAAACGATAAGTTAAGAGCTCAAAACGATAAGAATCATATCATATATAAAACCAAAATCAACCATGACCCTTATGAAATCAAACATAACTCATAACTTAACATTTTCAATACTTTACCAAAGAAATCAAGTTGCGCAATCAAAGTGAATGGATGTAGTTTGAAAGTCATTCGTAGTCATACAATAAACCAATGGTAAAGTGTCTTTCAGAAAATCAATAAAAGACTACGACAGTCCAAACAACAATGGAGGAGTTTTCACACTTTCAGTTGTGAAAACTGAATCGAAATCAAATTGCAATTGTCGCAAGAAATGAAACAAATGTCTAGTTGCAAAATGCGACGATGACTTATCGTTTAGAAGACAATAGGTGTAGGTAGTTTTTTAGGGTAATAAAAAAAAAATGAATTGGCTGCCAACAGGTCTTAATCAAGATCCTCGAGATTGGTATGCCAAAATGTACAACTTTCTTATTGACACTAGATTCTCTAGATGCCATTTTGATCCTAATGTCTATACCAAGAAAGTTGGAAGCCATCTCATGATCCTTTTCCTTTATGTTGATTACCTTATCCTTTCTAGTAGTGACTCAAAAATTTTAAACCATGTGAAAACTAGCCTTAAGAATAAATTTGAAATGACAGACTTAGGCTTTTTGCACTATTTCCTTGGACTCCAAGTTTTGTAAACCAATGAAGGAATTTTTCTTTCCCAGTCTAAATATGCTTGTGACCTTCTTCATCTCTTTCACATGGATGATTGTAAACAAGCCCCTTCTCCCTTCCATTCTAGAGTCAATCTTACTGCCACCTGTACTTCTCCTAAAGTTGATGCCACCTTGTATTGTCAATTAGTTGGTACCCTCTTATACTTGACTCATATCCATCCTGATCTTTCCTTTGTTGTTGGTATTGTTTCTTGGTATATGAAAACACCCTATGAAATACATTGGAAAGCAACTAAAAGGATAATTCTCTATGTCTGTGGTACAATTCAGTTTGGGATACATTACAGTTCAGGGGGGTCTCCTTTAGTGGTTGGTTTCACTGATTCAGATTGGGTTGGAGACCCTGATGATCGAAAGTCTATTGCAAGTTATATTTTCAGCCTTGGTTTAGGACCTGTCACCTGGCCCTATAAGAAACAACAGGCTATTGCACTTTCTTCAACAGAAGTAGAGTACCAAGCAACAGTAAATTCTAGCCAGGAATCCTTGTGGCTTCAACAGATCCTTTCGGAGTTTAGATTCTAGCAACAACATCCAACCAACCTTTGATGTGAAAATCAGAGTGCCATCAAGATCGCCAAAGAACCAGTTCAACATCAGTATAGAAAACACATCGAGCTACACATGAACTTGATCAAAAAGCTCATTCATAATCAAGTTATTTAAGTTCTCTTTTTTCATACAGAATATCAAGTCACAAACATTTTCACAAAGTCTCTTACAGAAGCTAAGTTTTCCAAACTTCGATCTATGTTAGGAGTTCAGGAAGTTTTCATTAAGGGGGGATAGGCTCTAATGCCACCTTCCTTCTCCTATTGTGTCAACATTGTAAATCCTTAAATCTTATCTCAAGTTGTTCTTAAGGGGGGATGTAAGGATATTTAGACACTTAGGAGTTGGTTAAGATCTACTTGGTCTAATGTGTCATTAGGTAAAAGTGTGTTTCTTAGTGTGTTTCTTTAGTATGCATTAGTATGCATTTGTAGTTAGGAAATCTGACGGTCACGATATGTTCCCAACATAGAGTGATCCAACGGTTCATACTATCCTTGATGTTAACGGCCATTGATACATGGATTGACACCCGATTGGTCCATGATCTCTATTTAGAGAGTATGGAGGGTCATTTTCCAATGATCGATTGTGAGAAACTCTCTTGTAAAATATTTTTGTAATATTTTTCTTTTGCATTAATAAATTGCTCCAAGTGGTCGCGTTGGTTGGGGTCGTGGATGTTTCCCCGTAGGGGTTTTACCACGTCACAAAATTGGTGTGTTGATCTTTGATCTGATTGTGTGAGTGGTTTCTAAAGGTGTTCGTCCTCTGTTGGAATACTTGTGTTTTCAAACAAGTACACTTCAAGAAACTTACAAATAAACTCCTTAAAGGCTGTGAAAAATACCCTAGAAAACACAATAGGTTCATTCTTTAATGCAAACGACATCACTGTGTACTGGTAGTTTCTCCATTCTATCGCAAAAGTCATATTATGTATGTATTTTAGTGCAATCTTAATCTGATGGTATCTTGAAAATATATTAATGAACAAGTAGGCCTCCTACCCTCCTAAATTTTATAAAACTTCGTCTGTAAAGGGGGTCGGAAAAGGGTCATGTATATAGGCATTTTTCAATTTCCTTAGATCGACACAAATTATAACTCCCCCTCTTTTTTAATATTGAACCACCATTGGACTTATCTATTCAAAATATGTGGAAGGCTCACTGATACACACTTCTATCAATCTATCAAGTTCTGCTTTCACATTTTCCTTGTACTTCAGATTCAATCTATAAGGTCTTTGTCTTACTGGCTTAGCATTTGTCTTTAACAAAATATTCATCTCACCTAATTCCCCAACTATCCCCATCATCTTTTAAAAGGTTGTCGAAAAGAGATCTTGATACTCACGCAATAAGTCTGCAATATTTTCAACAGTCTCATCATTCCAATAGTCACCAATATTTTTGAACTTAGGTTTATATTTCATGCTAATATTCAATTTGTGCACTCTTAATGGATTTGCATATGCATCATATTTGAGTTCTATACCTACTACATTGCGCTCTCCTTCTGTCTTTGATACTTGCACATTCCTTGAGTCTTCTTCTTCTTTATCATTTTTAGTAATGTTATAGCATTACAATAATTCATGGAATGTCGCAGAATCTATGTGCACACTACACACATGTACTATTTCTATCTAGTCATCTTCCATAAAAATATTACTTCTAATGAATTATAGAGATGCATCTACTAAATGTGACTTAGCTTCAAAACTAAATGTTACCTTGAAGTTCCATCTGAGTTCTTCCCAGTCCATTGTCCCTCTGCGCATTTCTAGTTCTAGATACCAGTTCTTGGGAATTATCTCCACTGTATGTATGAACCTGTGTGTCCATTCCTACTTTGGTACTTGTCTCCAAGTTTTCATACATTTTTCAACATGATCTATCAGACCACTTCTCCCTATATAATTGTGTGTAATTTATTTTGTTCCAAATCTAATATGCATCAACTTTTTATGGTGTTGTCGATCTTCTTTTCCTTCCTTGTGTGTTTCCCACAATCTTGTTGGGTTTTCTCTTAGTGCAACATCTAATGCCAATAATCTTTGTTGTTCAAGTATCTCCAACTAAAATTCTTTTACAAAGGAACTTACCTCAGTTAATCCCTCAAACCTTGGTGTATCACATACCTCTATTTTGATCCAACACAAAGAGCTAGTAATGCGAGCACATCTTCTAGTCAATATGTCGTGCAACTGATGCTTCCAATTTTCAAGTCCTTTTTTTGAATTTGATGCATATGATATAATGATTCTCCAACCAAGCACACCATCTATAGTAGGATTGACATAATTATCCATGTGCGCGATCATATTATACAAGTTATCAATTTATTTTCTTGTGGGCTCCACATACCTTCTTTCCTCTATAAGATCTAATGGTGCAGTAACCTTTAAGCCTTCTCCTTCAAAAATAATTTCTTTCTTATTCAAGTTAATAATATTCTGATTGTCAAAGGCCTAAGCCAATCCAAGAAATTGTGGATATGGATGACTATTTTCCATGATCTTAATGGCCTCAAAGTCAACTATGTTATGCACTCTGTCTAGGTTAACATTTACTCCTACGAGTCTCCCGATTGGTATTATCTTATGATAATTTTCCAATATAAACTGAAAAATTGACCAAACTAACTTTTGTTTCCCCATCATTTCCCACGCCTGTCTATTAATAACATTTACATCCGATCCTAAGTCCAATATGAAATTATCCTTTCATACTCTTATATTTGTGCATTCAATTTGAATTCTATGTTTTTCCTCTTCTTGCGTAATACTTGGTTCACTACTCTTTGTGTCATAGGTACTTTTCTATCATGGGTGCATTGATTGATTATTCCACGTAGTGAATTAAACGTTGTTTCATCCTTCCTCAAATCTAAACAACTCTTTAGAAAACATTTCAAAGTGTTTCCTTTTCGACTGACCTTTCTGGGATAGTGTGATCATAGACTGATGACATATCATATATTGGTGGTGTATTTGATGTTGATGCTAACCAGTTTGGTCCTAGTATCTCCTTCCTAACTTGTTGATATGTATCTTTCTCTTTATGTGGATTAAATTTTGGCATGGGCTCAACTTATTTCATGATCTATTGTTTGACTCTATTTCCCTTTTCCATCATATCCACTCCAGTTCTTGTTTCACCACGCATAACAATTCCTACTCTAGGTTGATCGTCATGCTCCTTGGATATTATCATCAATAGGTTTTGGTTTTGGTTCACTCTCACCTACCATTTCTCTATCATTTGAGGAAAGTATTCTATCACATGGTATAGTTCTTTGTAGTATGTGCATGTCATGCAAGGATTCATGTAGTCTCTTGCTAAATGTCCTAGTTGATTGTAGTTATAACAAATTATTGGTCCTCTTCCTCCTCTTATGAATCCTCCATATCCTCGACCTCTGTTGAATCCTCCTCGTCCACCCTAGATAAATCCTCTCAAATTATTTTACTATGGAACCCCTCCTTCGTTTTCAACATTTTATTCTTGTATTTTATACGCATCCGAAGTTCTCTCTCTCATTAAGTCGAATGCATGAAAATATTTCTCATCGTGTCCTATCGATTTGAAAAAATTATAGAATAAATTCTTGGGCATACTCTACTAGTTCTGCAATAGTGAACAAGCAGTTGGATGATGTTCCCATGTCTTTCATATTTCAAAATACTCTATTCCTCCTTCCAAGGGGTTTGATGCTCCTGTATCCATATATTTCACAAATGTTGGGCATCCATATTTACGAGGGCCTTTAGTATTACACATAATACGAAAAGCTTGTTCATGATTTTCTTTTTCCTTCATTATTTATGATAACTAGATCCTTATCCCAACTAACTGTGACTGTACATGTGTCATTCCTGCACCATCTCCTATAGGAGATGATTCTAACTTCATCATAATTTCTAATTCTTCTAGTTGCAATGTGAACTTATGTTGTGTCAACCGACAACGAATGTGTGACAATAGACCTGCAATAAACCATTCTCGATGTTGTTCATCAAGAATCTAAAATGTTAATCTACCCATCACATATTTAAATATTTGATCATAATCCCAAACTGTCTTATTTTGTACTTGCTTAATTTATTTCAGTTTTGTGATATACTGCGACTCATATTTCATCTTTTGAAATTCATCTTTGTGATATACTACGACTCCAGTCTCTACTAAATTCCTTGATTGTTCCACTGTTGTAGTAGTTCAATACTTCATGTACCATACAATCACATGACCTATAAACATCGTGGATAATTGTGCAATCTTTTTTTCCTCATCCTGGACATTCTTCACATTCCATATCATGTAACATACAAATAGATGTTTCTCATGGTCTTTCAACCCCACTCCCTATAATTTAGGCACTCTTAATGTATGATCTATTTATGCCATTGTATTCTATGAAGTACTTACCTTCGATGATGCTAAATGACTTTGGTTAATTTTTCTACTTCCACTATTCTAACTATTTTTCTTACTACCTCCACCAACTACAATTTCTCATGCCAAAGTTTGAATTTCTACTTCAATTCTAGGTGACACACACGGGGTTGTGGGTTTGACACAGATTCTAATATGAGATGGACTTCCTTCTTTTGTTGGAATGTACTAAGGATCCTTTTATTTATCTTTCCTTTCTCACTATGGTGTGATATGAAGTAATAAGTTAGGGTATCTTTTCTCAAACAATTTGTGTTTCTCTTCTCTCTCAGCCACAATCTCTTTCTTACTATACCTAATCATTTTCCCATAGGGAAATACTTCCATTTATCTATCTGAGTGAGTTTGTTCCTCTCTCAGAATAATCAGTCCATCTTCTTCCCATTCATGTTTTTCATCTCATTCCACTCTCAGACCATCCTATGGTCATCCCCCATTCCCCCTATGTATGCAAAGGTTCCTAGAAATTAGACTCCCTCTTCATGACATTCTTATTGCACAACAACATTTTTATCCAGGTAGAAAATGCGCTCAAATATGTTCCATGTGAACCACTAAAACATTCACTCTCTATGACACTATACAAATGGGTACAATCTATTGAAAAATTTGTAATGTAACCCCCTAGTACACTATTCAACCAAAAATCAATTGCGTGAGAAAATTTATTACTTATTGTATTCAACTGTCTAATCAATTTAGGGGTCTAGTTTCTCAGAGATTCAACTCAATATCTACCAACATTATCCACTACCTTTCTAACCATTCAGTCAAAATTATCAGAAATTCACCAAAGAAGATTTCATGAAGATCTGTGAATACATAACTTTGCAACCATTGTTCATCATTGAGCCATGGGTTCCTATTTTTTTATTTGGAAAATTCATGTTGCTTCCTCTCTAGCCATTATATGATCTCTCACTTATTCATCCTCCAAAACATTCCCCTCAATTACATATATTGGTCCTGGCAAAAGAATCAATTGTTAGCATGCAATGGGAAGACTTGGGGTTAATCATCAATATACCAATAAAGACACCATCCCTCTCAGCATCACCTGCAAGAAAGTGAAGTACCACTCGAGGCATCTAGAGGGGATACAAGAACCAAGGTTCTATAGTGATAAGGGGAAGTGATCCATTCAACATGCCTTTACTATCATCTACTCATGTGTGCAGTCTTCATTACTTTACAGTTAATTATCATGTGACATACCTTGTGTGCGACATTACTTTAGTTGACATACATTCATTTACCAATTATCTCATTGTGAGACATTCTAACAGCATATATTAATAATCCATTCAACATACTTAAACATTCATCGTAATATCATAGTAACAACAAGGGTTTAACTTGGTTCACCCAACTTGGGCTACATCCACAATGGCTGGATTCTTATATTAGTCATTGATAATCTTCTTACATCTATGCAATGCACTACAAAAAATTCAAAAGTAACATTACCCAAACATTCTTATCCATTCTACTGCAATGTGAGCTTCACTGCTCAGTCATATCTCATAAATTCTTCAAAACGCGACTCAACTTACCCAAAAAATCGCTAAGAACTTCTCATTTGTCCAACCTACTATACCCAAAACCCATTACATATTTATACATCAAAATAGGGCTAAGCCTGTTACAAAAGTGGAAAAAATGTCCAAAACTCCTAACTACTTTCCTCCTTTTACGCATCATTCTGTCGTGCTTCCTCCTATCGTGTACTTTAACTCCTTAACGTCGGCTCTCATCACTCTCTCTAGTCCATATTCTAACTACCTTTTATTCTTTGACTTATTCTAGTGCATATCCCAAAACTTAATCAAAATTCCTATCCAACATTTCCCTACAACTGATGTATGCATTTGTTGTGTCCAACCAAGGCCTTCCCAAGATAAGAGGATATCCATTGAATTTAAACTTGGTTTGGAGGACCAAAACTTTAGTGGGATACTCCCAAGAATTAATAGAGAGAATTATGTCTTCCAACATCCCCTTAGGATTGACTATGGATCTATATGCAAGTTGGAGGATAGTGGGGGTGTCTCTTAAGAATCCCTCAAGGTTTAATCTCAACGTGGTATCTCTTGTCATAACACTTATGGAATCCCATAAATCTATGAGAGTGTTTTGGATAAAGGTTTTGTTAATGTCTATATTTACTAAAGGGATTCCTCGATCCAAATACTTAGGTACAATTATCCTCCCAAGGATAAGATCAACTACATATCCTATAACATTGATTGTAATGGTGTTCTTTATTTTTCTCTGTAGTCTCTTGATGCATTCCTCTTTGATGAATATATTAAAAATAGACACATCCTTGTTGATACTGAGAGGGGGGTGAATCAGTATCAAGTACAATTTAAAACATTTTTCAACTTATACTTAAACCATTCAAATATATCCAATGATCAATGAACAATAGTATAAGAGTTACACCAATACACCACAATACACCATGCACAATATATG